>JAJGRW010000763.1:350976-520555 GCA_025461045.1 Carex parvula
GCCCTCGAGACCAAGTACACGGTTTTAATTTTCAATCAGACCAAGTATGCGATTACGTGTGCGAAACCCAATCAATTATGAAATGTGCGCAATAGATTCAATTTCTAGGCTCAGATACATTTTTCGATTCTAAATTTTTTTCAAGCATAGAGATAGCAAGAGAGGGAGAGAATCAGAGAGACTTACATGTAATTTTTAATTCCTTGTAAGGCGGAGAAGAGACGGTCACCGGAGTGAGTTGAGCCTGACACTATAGAAGAACTTCAATTCATATCCAGCTACCAAACAAAGAAAAATTATCAGTTTACTAAATACTTGTGCACTTCTGTCATTTCATCGAACACCTTGTGTGCATGTAAGTTATGAACAATTAGAATAAAATATGAACAATTAGTTATGAACAATATGAACAATTAGAGTAAATACTTGGCATATCTCTAGGCAATTTTCATCAAACATTCGAAAATTAGATTAAAAAATGAAACCAATTTTCATCAAACATGAAACCACTAAGGTGTCTTGACATAAGAAAATACAGGGACAATATTCCATATAAATAAAGGAAGTTAAATCAAAATACTCTTGTCAACAGTAATATGAATGTAGCAGTTGTGAGCAGCAGCTCGAATTGTATCAGCTGATTCCTTACATTGTCCTAAATCAGAAGAACAAAAAAAAGATAAATAACCACAAAGGCCATTGAGCAGCAAGTAGGCCCACTTAGCCTTGATTTTACGTTCACTATTTGCAACCTTGCTTCCCCTCAAACCAGATATTACCTCAACTAAATAAGAATGTTTTAAGTTCTTTTTTCATGCTAACTTTTAGAAAATTGAGAAGTAATTCAGGAATAGATGTTATATCCTGGTAATCTTTAGAGAGGTCACAGTCAGGTCAAGTATCGACATTTAGTGTCTGATATTGTACTGGTACAAAACAGCACTAATCCTTAATATAAGAAAAGAAAAATTATTATAAGCCTATACTAACAAATAACAAATGACAGCCAAAACAAAATAAATGATTATAGCTTATCTTGAGGGGGAGGCACGACTGTGAGGGAGAGATGGCGAGATAGGAGGCGCGACTGTGGGGAAGAAGCAGCGAGATAGGAAAAGGCGCGACTGTGAGGAAAGGCGAAGAAAAAGAGAGCGCGACGGAGGAGAGACGGAGGCTGAGGCGTATCTCGAATCGGTTTGACGAGAGGAGCGAGCGAACGAGACGCGATAGGGAGAGAAATTTGAGAGGGAGGCACTACGGAGAGAAAGAAAGAGAGGTCCAGCGCTTAACCCTAACGGAGGTTTCGTTTTTTAATTTTCCCTCTATTAGATTTCTCAGCGCTCCATCCGTGCACGAATTTTAAAGTTAATCCGATGGCAGAAAATGCCGTAGCATATTTTAGAGTTAGCTATGCGTAGCATGCTAGCTAATTCCTATATATATATATATAGTATGGCTAATTTGCTTCCGGAAGCATTTCGGCGAGGTGCTTACGGGGACATATCTTAGTATTAGATGTTCAATCTATATTAAAATGTACTTAGAGACTAAATTTTACATTTTTTAGAATTTTTTACTATTTATTAAGCTGGTTTGAAAACCGCTGTTTTTATTAAATTTCTGCACCATTGAAAACAGCAGTTTCAAACCAGCTTAATAAATAATAAAAAAATTCCAAAAAATGTAAAATTTGGTCTCCAAGTACATTTTAATATAGATTGAACATCTAACGGTTTGAATTTGTTGTTTGAATATCAAATACTAAGATATGCTCTCGTAAGCACCTCGTCCGAAATGCTTCCGGAAGCAAATTAGCCATACTCTATATATATATATATATATATATATATAGTGCTTGGCTATTATGCTTATATAAGCATATGCCCACATATGCTTAAATGAGCATTTTTGCGTTTCCAATGTTCAAATGGTCGATCCGACCGTTCATCTTGTTCTCCATATTAATATGTGCTTGGAGACCAAATTTTACATTTTTCTGAATTTTTTTACTATTTATTAAGTCACTTTGAAAATTGCTGATCATATGGTCCAGAATTTTGGAAACACTGTTTTTACTGTTCACCTAGATCAGCAATTTTCAAAGTGGCTTAATAAATAGTAAAAAATTCAGAAAAATGTAAAATTTGGTCTCCAAGCACATATTAATATGGAGAACAAGATGAACGGTCGGATCGACCATTTGAACATTGGAAACGCAAAAATGAGTTATAAGCATATGTGGGCATATGCTTATATAAGCATAGTAGCCAGCCCCATATATATATATATATATATATATAGAGGAGGGATCAAGTTACAACAAATTTGAGTTACAACAAAGTTACAACAATCATTTTTTTCATTTTCAAAGTCCAAATTATCGATCCAAACCGTTCAACATGATTATCAAAATAAAATGTGCTTGCAGATCAAATTTTACATTTTTTTGAATTTTTTTACTATTTATTAAGATGGGTACAAAATTCAATGGTCTGAATATGACTATTTTTTTGTAAAATACTTAATAAATAGTAAACAAATTAAGAAAAATGTAAAATTTGATCTGCAAGCACATTTTATTGTGAGATCATGTTGAACGGTTTGGATCGACGATTTGGACTTTGAAAATGAAAAAAATGGTTGTTGTAACTCAAATTTGTTTTAACTTAATCCATACTCTATATATATACATATGAGTATGGCTAATTTGCTTCCGGAAACATTTCGGACGAGGTGCTTACGGGGGCATATCTTAGTATTTGATGTTTAAACAACAAATCCAAACCGTTAGATGTTCAATCTATATTAAAATGTACTTGGAGACCAAATTTTACATTTTTTGGAATTTTTTTACTATTTATTAAGATGGTTTGAAAACCGCTGTTTTCAATGGTGTGAAAATTTAATAAAAACAGCGCTTTTCAAACCAGCTTAATAAATAGTAAAAAAAATTCCAAAAAATATAAAATTTGGTCTCCAAGTACATTTTAATATAGATTGAACATATAACGGTTTGAATTTGTTGTTTGAACATCAAATACTAAGATATGCCCCCGTAAGCACCTCGTCCGAAATGCTTCCGGAAGCAAATTAGCCATACTATATATATATATATATATATATGAGTCCGGCTAGTATAACATTGGTGTCATTTCGGCCTATATAACACCAACTTCAAAATCTATCGTATCGACTTCAAACGGTTAATCCAACCGTTTAAACCCTTCTACTTTATGAGTTGTACGTTTACATGCAAAATTTTATATTTTTTTGAATTTTTTTAGTATCAAATCAAGCGGTCAAATGTGTGAGTTTTTAAGTTAATTTAATGCATTCATTTTTCAAGATTTTTGACCGCTTGATTTGGTACTAAAATAAGTAGAAAATATTTTTTTTTTGCATGTAAACGTACAACTCATAAAGTAGAAGGGTTTGAACGGTTGGATTAACCGTTTGAAGTCGATACGATAGATTTTGGAGTTGGTGTTATATAGGCCGAAATGACACCAATGTTATACTAGCCGGACTCTATATATATATATATATAGAGAGAGAGAGAGAGAGAGAGAGAGAGAGAGAGATGCTACGGTGCTTTGAGAAGTAAAGAGGGTGTTTTACTTCCCGCTCATATCTCCATTTTCAAAGTTCAAATAGTCGATTCGAACTTCTCAACATAATCTTCCTATTGATATGTGCTTGGAAACCAAATTTTACATTTTTTGAAAATTTTTTACTATTTGTTTACAATTTTTGAAAATCACAGCTTTTCATTAAATAAAAAATAATAAAAAAAATTCAAAAAACACTGATTTTCAAAAATTCTAAAAAATAGTAAAAATTTTTCAAAAAATGTAAAATTTGATCTCCAAGCACATATTAATATGAAGATTATGTTGAGAAATTCGGATCGACTATTTGAACTTTGAAAATAGAGATATGAGCGGGAAGTAAAACACCCTCTTTACTTCCCAAAGCACCGTAGCATCACACTCTCTCTCTATATATATATAAATATGTAAGTGAAATCTGAACAAAAAATTAGGTCGATAATGTTTTTTTTTAAGGTTGGCAAAGCTGACATTTTGATTGATTAAAAGAGTTATTTACAAAGCACATCCTAATTATTAACATATGTCTCTATAATTATGAAATATATTACAAGCTCGGTACTCTATTAGAAATGGCATGTATATTACAAAAATGGGCCACTATCTGCGAGGATAAAAATGACTATTTTTGAAGATTACATCGACAGAGAGTGATTATTTTTAGCGTATCGGTATTACCGACAGAAGTATTCACAACGACACTGTCGGCAAAAAAACACTTTTACCTTCACAGATTAGTGAAAGTTTTTTGTGGGTATTCCAAAAGAGATGTATTATAATTAATGCACGAGAGGCGCTAGGAATTTATCATAAAACAAATTAAAGACCATGCATGTCTCATGTAAATATGTAATGTATTTTGTATATAAATTAATAACCCGCATATTGGAAATCTCGTACCGATTTATTCGTAAGACTTATCTATTAGGTATATGGTTACATCAACTGATCAACCTTATTCTTGTAAAAAGCGACATACATGGCTACATGTATCCGTTATTGCAACCTGCTATTTCCAGCTTCTATGGGCAAAACACGACGTTGTAATTGGTTCCAGCGGGACAAGTGAACGTGCTTGTCTGATCGTCTTTCGGGTAGCTATAAGCCTGGGGGCACAAGTTCTTGAAGTACTTTGAGTACGTAGTGGCCCCACAGCTGCCGGAGTTGCAACAATACTCATCTGTCTTGAAAACCTGGCACGGGTTCAAGCACCCGCCTGTTGTCTTCAACTGGCTGGGGCAATTTGAATTCACATCAGCTGAGCAGTGCGCACCGGCACTGCTACATCCTGAGGCGGGAACAAAGTTCATCGGGATGTTAAAACCATCAACCAATGAGATGTCATAGAAGTCCAAGTTGTTAAATTGGTTGAGTGCAAATTCGGCAAGTGTGTTCGGTGGTGACCCATAACCAGTGCAAGCGAGCTTGCCACAGTCACCAGTATTACATTTGCCGTTGCCGTTTGAGTCAAAAGAGCAGCCAGTGCGGCCCCAGATGCGGCCACCGGTTGTGCCGGCTGCCACATTTAGAGTCCATGTTTGGCCTGAGTTGAGCTGTTTACCGCCACCTGGTGAGGCAGCTGCCCAGACGGTGTAGGAGCATTTGTTGGTGACGGTGAAGGTGGCGGCATTGGCGAGAGCGAAGAGGAGGAAGGAGGAGAGAAGGGGAAGGAGAGCTGAAGAGGCCATTTTTGGTTTGTGCTTTGTTTGAGTGTAGGTTGGTGCTTGTAAGAGATCCGTTGGGGTGTATTTATAGTTGCATGGTGCTTGATAGGCATTCTGTTTTACAAATATTTAATGTTATCTTGACCGGTAGATTTGGTGGCACTTCACAAATTTTATAGACTTGTCTTCAGTTATTCCAATTTTCTCAATTATCCAAAATAAAGACAAGACTAAGGATCACCTTTTGACCTAGTAAAGAAATGTTCCGTGAATGAAAAGTTACGAGTTCGAAATTTAAATAGAAAAATTATTTATTGTAATAACATAAATATAGTGGAGACTTTACATCTATCTTTAAAAAAAAAAAAAAACTAGGTCTGATTTTTTGATTGAGAATCATATTGGATCTTATGTAATAAAATATGCATTACAATAAAAAAAATATGAATTTAAATGCGAAGCTTGTGGTCCATTTGGCACGAAAATCTACTCAAAAAAAGGGCCGGGAAAAGAAATGACTCAGGAGTGTTCATCCTTTATTTGTTTTCGCTTTATTTATATATTTTTTAAACAATGGAAGATTTTTCTAGTCCATGTCCAAAAAAACCTCTAATAAATTTATAATTTGGTCCTAATTCAAAAAAAAAATTATAACTTGGTTGATCGTTCCATATGCTTAAGATCCATAAACTGATACCCATCAAGCAATTTCTTTTACCAGTTGAACGCCCATGGAACAAAATAAATTCTGAGAATATCTCCTTTGGCACGACTTTGTCCAAAAAATAAATTCTGTGAGAATCAGTGTAGTAAAAAAAACCCGTTTAAGCCGATTAATTGTTGGCAGTAATCAAACTGTTACAGATTTTTCCGACTAATCGGCCGATTATTTCTGATTATAACTGATTATTTTTTATTATTCTCAATTAATCACTTGACTGGCAGTATCCTGTCCGTTCGATGAGCGCATACCGTTATTTACAACACTGATGAGAATTAGTAGAATTTGTCAAACAAACATTTTTATTTCTCATTTTTGTCAGATAATTCGATCGGCCGAGAAATAACAGAAAGCAATTGTTACAAAAATATTTAATGGCATAACCATTACTTATGAACTTCCATTATTTTGTTCTAAATCAAGTTATTTAAGCAGCCATATGGAGTGTCAGTGCGCCGGAGTAGAACTGGGGTGTTCTTAAGCTTACCAAGTCCCTTTGTGAACTTAATTCAAAAATCTATTGAATTGGCTTCAAACGATGCATTCAAATCGTTGAAACCGATCTACTTCACGAGTGATGCGTTTACATGTCAAATTTATATATTTTTGAACTAATTTAGTATAAAGTCAAGCAGTAAAAAAAAGATGGTTTATAAGTTAATTTTAATGCGTTCATTCTTCATCATTTTTTGACCGCTTGACTTTATATTAAATTAGTTTGAAAATTTATAAAATTTGATATGTAAACTCATCACTCGTGAAGTAGATCGGTTTCAACGGTTTGGATGCGTTGCTTGAAACCAATGCAATGGGTTTTTGAGTTAAGCTTACAAAGAGGCTCGGTGAGCTTAAGAACACCCTAGTTCTACTCCAGTGTGTCGATATCAATGTTAGATGAGTAGAACTAGGGTGTTCTTAAGCTCACCAAGTCCCTTTGTGAGCTTAATTCAAAAACCTATTGAATTGGCTTCAAATGATACATCCAAACTGTTGAAACCGATCTACTTCACGCGTTTACATGTCAAATTTATAAAATATCAAACTAATTTAGTATAAAGTCAAGTGGTAAAAAAAAGATGGTTTACAAGTTAATTTTAATGTGTTAATTTTTCATAATTTTTTTATTGCTCGACTTTATATTAAATTAGTTTAAAATTTTATAAATTTGACATGTAAACTCATCACTTGTGAAGTAGATTGGTTTCAACGGTTTGGATGCGTTGCTTGAAATCAATACGATGGATTTTTGAGTTAAACTCACAAAGAAGCTTGGTGAGCTTAAGAACACCCTAGTTCTACTCATGTTAGATTAACACCTTGTGTCGATCCATATATAGTAGATTAACACCTTTCTCCATACATTCTGTAAAGAAGACAACTATTTCTAATATGGAAAAATATTCTGAATATTTTCCTTCAATAAGAGGTTAAAGAAACACCTTTTAAACTTGCTATGTCAATTTTTCTCTTCAACGACGTTGGAATCTTTAACTTAATTTCTTGTTTTTTTCTTCTGAGATAAGGGCCTTCACTTTTGTAGGAGCTGACTCAAATTAAGACTAAAAGCACCTAAACTAGCAAATCTTATTTATTTTCTAATTAAAATTAAACCTTCAGAAAATATTATATAAACTTAAGAATTTAGAAAGACAGGAATAAAAAAATTATGGCCCATGTATATTTTTATTTAAAAATGAATAAAAAAAAAATATAACAATGAGTTTAGATCCGAACCGTCTGATCATAATCCAAACTTATACGGTCCGAGGTAACATGCACATGTCCTTTTAAAGTTTGTGAAAAAATAGATCTGTCAGCCTGATCTAAACTCAAATTTTGGTTTCTGAAAAAACTCAAATTTTGAGTTACTTTTAGTGATATGAATTCCATTGAAGGGTACGAATTTGAAAAGCCGTCTTTTCAATTAGAAATTCGAAAGTTTGATCCTTCAAAAAGTAAGAATTTCAAATCCCGACCTTGTTTGTAAAAAAAAAAATGAAAAACCAAACTTAGGATCGAATTAGAAATTCTGACCATTTCAATTTTTAAATTCGTATACTATTTTTGTAGTAATTTGATTTAGAATTTTATATTTCTCAAATCAAAATAATTCCGTGGTTATCCAAATTTGACTATTTATTGACTAAATCATCAAATTCCACAAGCAATCCATGCGTGATTCAAGTGGGTGTCGCCATATTTGAATAGTGATCCACATACATGGACAAACTTTCTCTCCGTCTCAACGGTTTCTAGAAACCAAGAAATAGTTGAGATACATTGGTCAATGGTCATGCATGTGCTTTGGCCCCGTTTGTAATTTTCCAAGGTATTATTATTTTTTTTTAATTTATATAACACTTCTTTTTGGATACCATCTCATAATTATCATGAGTAAAACGAATGGAAGTGTCATAGATCAACGTACCACTCCAAATTGGAAACACAAATTCCACCTACATAAGTGGTATGCAAATGCATTTTGATGAACATTTGTGTTGAGCAAAATTAGTAGCGAGAAATTCATTTGGGCGCAACAAATAAACGGATTCTTTAACCCCTTTTTTGTTGTTGAATTTGTTATTTTCTTAAGAATTCAGTGATCCCGTTTATATCGAATGCATTCAAGTCTTTTGACTAATAAAAAAGAAAAACAAATACAAAAAAGGAAGTTTGTTTGATTCAGCTGAATTTTTTTTATTAATATCCACCATAAAATAAAAAATTACATGGTTTTTTGAAAATTTTTAACATACCCAAACCGCCAAGACTTCTGATGGTTGATTTTTTTTTTTTGATCGTCAAGAGTCTTGGCTGTCTAGTTTTTTTTTTCGGACAATTTAAATGATGTTCTTAATATATAAACTTGCAAATGAATACACAAAGTTTGGGTGGTGTAGTTGGTTATCATGTGCGCGCGCAAGCCAAAAGTCACTGGTTCGAACTCGAGTATTGACAAACTTTTTTCTTTTCAAATGAGGGTGAACCGGCGAACATGATAATAATTCTCAAAAATAATTTCCCGCTAGAAGCGAGACTCAAATCCAGAAAACTATGATTCTCAACTTTGCCACTTACCACTACACTAGCTATCCTTTGTTGTTGAAATATATAATTATTTATATAATACAAGTGTTGAATTAAGAATATAATAATTTTAAAAAAATTATGAATTTTAATAAATATTATTAAAATTATAATTAGATAAATATTATGAACCTTGATATATTTCTAATAATATTTAAAGAATTTTTTTAATAAATATCTGATTTGATCCGTATCTATATATGTCTAATCCGTATCTGAGAAATAAAAACATAATCTTGCAAAATAATATATAAATATTATTAAAATTGTTACATCTTTATACAATAGTTATATCGATAGTTGTATATTATATCAACACTTGTATATTATTTCAAATTCTTATATTTTTAATTCAACACTTGTATTATATAAATAGTTATATATTATAAGAATAAAGGATAGGTAGTGTAGTGGTAAATGGCACTATTGAGAACCAAAGGTCTCAGATTCGAGTCTCGCTTCTAGCGGGAGAATTATTATTACGTTCGCTCTCATTTGAAAATGAAACAGTTTGCTAATACTCGAAAAAAATTGTGTATTCATTTGCAGGTTTATATATTAAGAACATCATTTAAATTGTCCGAAAAAAAAACTAAACCGCCAGTCCAAAAAAAAAATCTGACGGTGACGGTGAAATCTGCATTTACGCCAGGCGCATTTTAGTCATTTAGACATGTTCTCTAGAATTAGACGTACCGGTTTCGCGGTATTTGTTTTCAAACAGCACAGGCTTTCAGAAGTGCACGAATAAAATGTAGACTTTTGGATATGAAAAGTTTTATAAAATGTCCTATTTTTTAAGAACACAGAACCAAATATTTTTTCTTCGAATTTATAAACAAATGCTCATGTGGACTTAAATGTCTTCTTCCTCATCTCTCTCATTTACTCCCATTAAAATACAAAGAACCGTGTCATTAAAATAATAGTTTTTTACTTTGAATTATATGAGTATTTGTTATTATATTTTATTAAGCTATTTGTATTTGTTGAATCTTTGTCCCAACTTATATCAGAAAATAATAATATAAGATAGTAACTATATTTAACATGAAAATGTCTTTCACATATAAAGATGTAAAAAAAGTTCTTTCAATGATAGTTCCAAAAAAACGTACTTGTATATTTTTCTTATACAAATATAAATTTTCTTTCTTTAAGAAAAATGCTCAATAATTGTTTATGGATCAATTCTAAATTTTCTTTCTTACATATATACCGCTTTTCTGTAGGTAGATTTTGTGTTTCCATTTTGGAATGGTACCTTGCATGAGCATCCCAAAAGAGGTGTTATAAATTAACAATAAAAGTACTATGGAAAACCTTACAAACACGGCAAAAGCGCATGCATGAGCATGACCAATGTATGTCAACTACGCATATTTTTTGGTTTATAAAAACCGCTAATATTGGGAGAGATATTTCGTCCTTGCATATGGATCTCTATTCAAAGAAGGCGACACCACATGAATCACGGCATAGATTGGTGATCTGGAAAGTGATAATTAGTCAGTACGTAAATAGTCAAATTAGAATAAATTTGGATAACCGCAGAATTATTTTAATTTAAGAAATAGTAGACGAATTTTAAAATTTAAAAGGGTCAGAATTTCTAATCATTTTTATACAAACTAATTAAATAGAAAATTTAAAATGTCACTTAGATTTTTATTTTTTTTAAATTCCACCCTAAGTTTGGTTTCACATTTCTTATTTTTTTCTTTTCTTTTGACATGGACTAGAAAAATTCATCATTGTTTCAAAACAAAATCTGACCTAATCTTTTCTTAGTTTCGAAGTAATTGAGGAGACTGGAATAAACGAAGACATGAACCGGTGACAGAACCGGTGGCTATCAATTTTATCAAGGACCACACTCAATCTACCAGTCAAGATAGCATAAACATTTATGTGTTGATTTTATGAGATCTGAGGAGAAATTATATTTTGGAGAAAAGTATGAAAAATATTATTTTGATTGTATTTCTTTGTATTGTATTATTAATTTGTTACAATGATTCTATGTGGTATTTATAGCTTACAACGCTCAACTAGTTGTTATTGTACTTGTAACAGTAACAACGGTACTATTCTTATTTATGGTATATACTATTCATCTACTTTATATCTATTTCTAAAATTAATAAAAAAACAAGTATTTTATTCTTGATTGATCTTAGACTGCTTGATCGATAATGAACGATTGAAATTAATCTTCCAATTCTTTATTATTTTCAACATTATGTAACATAATGCATAGACTAGCACCATGCAACTATAAAGGCACCCCAACGGATCTTTTACAAGCACCAATCTACACTCAAACAAAGCACAAACCAAAAATGGCCTCTTCAGCTCTCCTTCCCCTTCTCTCCTCCTTCCTCCTCTTCGCTCTCGCTAATGCCGCCACCTTCACTGTCACCAACAAATGCTCCTACACCGTCTGGGCAGCTGCCTCGCCAGGTGGCGGTAAACAGCTAAATTCAGGTGATACATGGACTCTAGATGTGGCAGCCGGTACAACCGGTGCCCGCATCTGGGGACGCACCGGCTGCTCTTTTGATTCAAATGGCAATGGAAAATGCGATACTGGTGACTGTGGCAAACTCGCTTGCACTGGTTATGGGTCACCACCTAACACACTCGCCGAATTTGGGCTCAACCAATATGCCAACCAAGACTTCTATGATATCTCGTTGGTTGATGGTTTTAACATACCTATGAACTTCGTTCCTGCCTCGGGGTGCAGCACTGACGCTGTGCACTGCCCAGCTGATGTGAATGCAAATTGCCCGAGCGAGTTAAAGACAACTGGCGGGTGCTTGAACCCATGCCAGGTTTACAAGACAGATGAGTATTGTTGCACCGCAGCTGGCAGCACCTGTGGGCCCACTACGTTATCAGAGTACTTCAAGAACTTGTGCCCCCAGGCTTATAGCTACCCGAAAGACGATGCGTCAAGCACGTTCACTTGTCCCACCGGAGCCAATTACAACGTCGTGTTTTGCCCCTAGAAGCTGGAAATTATATATAGTAGGTTGCAAGAATGGATACACGCAGCCATATATTTTTTTTTTTTTTTTTTGGTTCTTACATGGCCCGTAGGCCTACATCAGTTCCTGTAAGTCAAGAACCGGATCAAATCTACCCCCGGTATCCCAGCCATACAATTTCCCTCTCTGTGCTAACATATGAGCTATCTCTAATTTTGGGTTGGCCCTGGCACAGTGCACTACTCTAAGCCTGTAATGATCCTGGGATTGTAATTTCCAAGCAGCCCATATTTCCTCATAGGATCTCCAGTCAGTAATTACCGGTAACTTGTTCTGGAGCGCTATGGTGATTTCCTTTGAATCCGAGTAAACGGTACCTTCCCCACATGCTTCTTGAATCAGTAGCTTATAACCCTCCAGTACCCCTTTGGCCTCTGCCTGATTCGGGTTAATTGCGCGAACCATTCGTGAGATCCACCACACAATTTGTCCCCTAAACAACACATATGCTCCTATGCCGGCCCTGCCATCTTGATCCCACGCTCCGTCAACATAACACTCATAGCCTGAGGTGAACACTTCACTTACCAATTGCAATTGATGTAGGTGATTCATGCCCTCTCCTTGGTGGTATGTTGGCAGCATCCCAGAGGTGATAATTTTCAGCCGGCATGCGTCTTGCTCCCTCTGAAAGTAGATTTTACAGACCGGTATCGACTGAGCCTTCTTAGCATGCACCACCTCATTTCTCATCCTCCAGTTGGCCCACATCATACATACAAAGGAGCACATTTCCACCTCAGTGAGAGATATAAGCATGTTTGCTATTGTCTCTTTTACCCCATGTGTAAATCCCTCGGTTCGAAGCGGCAAAGGTGAGACAAGCCATGATCTCTTTGCAAATTCAGAGTGAAAAAGTGCATGCATTACTGTTTCGGGGTCCTTTTTGCAAATTGGGCAAAGAGGTGATAATAATCGCATTCTAAAAGACAGTACCGCTATTACTGGTAGAGCTCCATGCACACATCGCCAGAGAAAAACCTTCAGTTTCGGAGTCAGCTTTGACCCCTTCCAAACCCATCTCCAAAATTTCCTGTCTGGTGTGTTGGCTGAGGTATTCTTAAGCATCTGATATGCCTTTCGAACCGAGAAAACTCCATTTTTTGCGAAGGTGAAGATAAGCGTATCAGATGCCGGTTGAGGTGAGGGGTTAACGGAGTCCATTGAGGAAATGTAAAAAGCCCTGCTGATACCCAATACTTGCTCGAGTGCCTGAAAATTCCATATTCTGGTAGTAGGATGTAGCAGCGATGCCACCTTCTGTGCTCGTTGCTGCGCCGTGATGGCTTTAAGCTGTTGCCACCCCGGACACCACGGTTCCGAGTACAGATTTATGTTTTCGCCACTGCCAATCTTCCAAACTATGCTATCCGCCATAACGGGTCTAAGACCCATTATCTGCTTCCATAGTTTTGAGCAATTGTGTCTTCTTTGAGTTGACCAAAATGCTCCCCGCGGATAATACTTGGATTTCAGAACCTGAGCCCATTGCGCATTAGCACCTTCTGCGATTTTCCATATGGTTTTGAGAATGAGTGCCTGGTTCATCTCCTTCAGACCTCTCAGCCCCAATCCCCCCATTTCTTTGGGTGTTGTTATCACGTCCCATGCCACATATGCCATACTTCTCCTATCATGTCTTCCCCCCCAAAAAAAATTGCGAGCAATTGCCGTGAGCTTTGTTATCACCTTATGCGGAATGAGAATTGTCCCCATTGCATAAATTGGTAAACTTTCTAGCACGGACTTAATAAGCACCAATCTCCCCGCATGAGTGAGGAAGTTTGCTTTCCAGTGATTCAATCTCTTCTCAAACCTTTCTAAGAGATAATCAAAGGCACTATCTCCTTCTACAGAAATAGGGCAGCCAAGGTACTTTTCATCTGATTTCGCCTCTACCACAGGGATAAGATCCATCAGTATTTTCTTGCCTTCTTCTGTTGTGTTTGATGAGAACCACACCTTTGACTTAGTTTGATTGATGGTAAGACCTGAAACCACATAGAAGTTGTTAAGAATTTGGAGGAGCTGAGCTACCTCCTGTTGTGAAAGTTTCCCCATTAGCAAAAGATCATCAGCAAATAGCGAGCATGTGAGCGGTGTAGAGTGCCTTGTCATTTTCAGCCCCCGTATGGTACCAGAATTGAGATGTAAATTCAGGATTCTCGAGAGCGGGTCCATTGCCAATATGAAGAGATACGGCGACATTGCACAGCCTTGCCTTAGGCCTCGAGTTGGGTTGAAAAAACCATCTCCACTTCCATTGAGAAGAATTGTAAATTTTGCCGAAGTCACACAAGCCTTAACCCATGTGCAGAATTTATCTGGGAATCCATACAGGGAGAGAATGTGGAGCAAGAAATCCCAGTTTACCCTGTCGAAGGCCTTTGCGAGGTCCGCCTTAAGCACGAATTGTTGATCATTGGTTAGAGGCCTTCTAAAACTGTGTATTATTTCACGCAACAGTATCACGTTGTCAGAAATTTCTCTTCCCGGAACAAACGCAGTTTGTGCATTCGAGATCAAATCGGCCATTAACGGTTGCATCCGCTTTGCCAGCATCTTCGAAATTACCTTATACAGCAGGTTGCATACGCTTATAGGCCGAAAATCCGAAACCCGCACAGGACCTTCTACTTTGGGAATTAGCACCAAGTTGGAGTGTGCAATAACGGGCTTCATGATTCCAGTTTGAAAAAATAATCTGACCTCGCTGATTACCGTCGGGCCAAAAACTTCCCACTGCTGTTGGATTAGAGCTGCGTTCATTCCGTCCGGGCCCGGGGCCTTAGTCGGGCCGAGCGAGAAAACTGCTCTTTGAATTTCCAGGTCAGTTGGTAACATATCAAGGCCCTCTAGAGCTCCGGTAGGTACCTTTTTAATTTGGCCCCCTATATCATCCGATATTTCAGCGAGATTCTGACTTCTATCCATAGGGTCTTCCCTATAAATTTGCTTAAAATGTGACACAAACAGCCTTCTTATTTCTTCTTCTTTGACGAACCAGTCCCCCCGTTCGTTTTGCAACGCCTGTATTCTATTTCTTCTTCTTCTCACATTTGTAGTCATGTGAAAGAACTTAGTGTTCTGATCACCCTGAAGATCCCAATTCAATCGAGATCTCTGAAGCCAATAAGCTTCCTGCGCTGCCAAATATTGTTGATAGTTGGTTTGCAAGATCGCTATCCTCTCCCGGACCCGATCGGTTTGAATTGAGTTAATAAGTAATTGCATCTCCTTTTCAATCATTTCTATCTCCCAGTTCGGATTTCTTCCTCCCTGCTCCCATGCCCGAATTTCCTTTCTGAAGGATGAACACATCTGATCCCATGACTGGTGACCCCCCATAACTGCCGCACTACATATTTGTCGAAATTCGTGGTGTGACGCCCACCACTGTTCCACTCTAAACTGCTTGACTTTCCTCTTTGGTTTCGGTTCCACCCGAATCAGAATGGGCAAATGGTCACTTGAGTAGTTAGGTAAGTGAAAAACTTTAGAATTAGGAAAGAGGTTCAGCCAATCTGCCGTTGCAATCCCTCTATCTAATCTTTCCATTATCAAAGCTCTCCCCTGTTGATTATTCGCCCAGGTATATGCGGGGCCCGAATGACCAAGGTCAATTAGGCCCGATGTCTGCAAAAAGGATCTGAAATTTTTATGTTTTTTTCTCAAATTAGCATTTCCTCCTTGCTTCTCGTGTTGATCTGTAATATAGTTGAAGTCTCCAATCGCACACACCGGCAGACTCTGATTGAGCGCATAATCTGCCAATTTATTCCACATTCTCTCATTTCTCCTGTCATCACACTCCCCGTAAGCCGCAAACAGCAGCCAAGGTTGAGTTGTAGGTCCTAGCTAAACTGTTGCGACAATAAAGGAAAAATCACTTTCAATAATACTGACCGAAATTTCATTCTACCATAGTAACCAGAGGCCCCCTCCCCTTCCTCGGGAGGGAACAATTTCGCAATTTTGCAGCTGCAAACGAGCAACTCTCTTCTTTGCAACCTTTTCTGTACACTTTGTCTCGGAAACAAAAGCTAAAACGGCACCCGTGCTGCGGAGGTAACGGTTAAGAGTTGGAATTGTCGAGAGCCCTCCGCTGCCTCGACAATTCCATGAAAGAAAACTCATTTTTGACTTGGCGGCACCTCGGTCCCTGCCGAGGGTCTTGCCGCCTTGAAACGTCTGGGAAGAGTTTGGTCTCCATCTTCACCATTGGAGTTAGCTTCGGTCTGATCATTTGAGAAGGATGAGTCACCTATTTGAAGACAGTAATCTTTTTTACCCAAGCTATAGGGCCGATTGACCTCATGGTGTGGCCTTTTTGCACCTGTCATTGCATCAGGCCGAAAGTGTGGTGTATGGAAAGTAGCAGCTGGATTTTGGTTTGGGCTTTGGGATCAAGTTACAACAAATTTGAGTTACAATAAAGTTACAATAACCATTTTTTTCATTTTCAAAGTCCAAATCGTTGATCCAAACCGTTCAACATGATCTCCACAATAAAATGTACTTGCAGATCAAATTTTACATTTTTATGAATTTTTTTACTATTTATTAAGTATTTTACAAAAAACAGTCATATTCGGACCATTGAATTTTGTACCCATCTTAATAAATAGTAAAAAAAATTCCAAAAAATGTAAAATTTGATCTGCAAACACATTTTATTGTGGTGATCATGTTGAACGGTTTGAATCGACGATTTGGACTTTGAAAATGAAAAAAATAGTTGTTGTAACTTTGTTGTAACTCAAATTTGTTGTAACTTGATCCCTCCTCAATTTAATATATATTATGAAAATATTTATGTATATATCTACGGATATTCGATATCCGGTCCGTATCTGTATCCAGGAAATAAAAGCGGATGCATATCAGATGTGATTTTACCACTATCCGATCCGTTTGCACCCCTGCTGAATAGGCCATTTTTTTATTTGTGTTTTGGTGCTTGGAGGTAATGTTGCTGGGTCATGTATTAATAGTTTCTTGTAGGTGGTTAATTTTAAGTTGTTTTTGTATATTATTTGAATATAGAATGTTATATATCTTATCTTGACATGTAGATCGATTTGTTGGCGTAATCACTACTTCACCAGGCCGCCATGGTCCACATGTCAATTTCCTTGAGTATGCTTGAACAAATAGATATATAAAGAGTAGAAAAAAGATGCAATAATTAATTTGACTAGGTATCGGATTGGCTTCTTTTTTATTATATAGCATAAGACGGAGATCAAAGTTTTAATTAAAATCATCTTCAGTGACATGTATTTAGTTGTTGTTTTTTTTATCTAATTTAGTTAAAACTTGAATCCATAAATTAAATCAAGAAGGGATCCCTAGCTGCCCTTGTAACACGTCATCGGGATAGTAAGGCAAGGCATTTTAATCATAGTCAATGTTAGGGACAAGTCTAGATAGTTTACGTGCAAAAAAAAAAATTTAATTAAGAGCTGTTGTCAAATTAAAAAAAATATGTATATAAAATATTGTAATGAATAGATCTGGAAGAAAAAATGTGTAAATCATATTAATTGTTTTTCCCAAATATTATTATAAATCAATAACCTTAGTCAGATATTAAATCAACACTGCATGTTGGATTGTAATGAAGACGACTAGGTTTAATAATATTTAAGATTTATATATTAAATCAAAGCTGTTAGCCATTCACGACTGTAATAAAGATGACTAGGTAGTCTAGGTTGAATATGCTGGATAATATTTATTCACATTCAACTAGGGACGAAAATATTCTCTTATTCTCTCATTTATTATAGTAAATTGAGAGGCAGCTGCTAAGGCAAGTTTAAAAAATTTAAAGAAAACCAGCCACTAGAGAATGATTAGGAATTTAGGAGCGCTAGACTTGGCTATGGGTGTCCACGGGTACGATACGGATTGGGTGGCGGCATTTTCATACTCGTATCCGTTATGATAACGAAATTTTTTTTAATCTTTACTCGTTTTTTCGAATACGGTACGGATCAGGTAAACGAATAAAAAAGTACCACTGACATATCGATTTATGCTTTCTATAAAAAAATTTCAAAACAAGAAAAAAAAAATAATAATGAAAATACAACTAATGTATTATGAAAATTTAGTAAAATACAAAATTTTATTATATCATGTATTATCTTCATACAAATATATATCTATATATATAATTTTATTTTAAAAAATTATCTTGTTAGATAACGTGTAAGATAACGAAAAAAATCATTACCCTTACTCATATCCGATAAACTAACGAATTTTTTTTTTTACTATTACCCGTCTTTTCGGATACGATACGGGATGTAACGGGTCAAATAAACAGATAAAAAGGGACACCCCTAGACCTGGCCAGGTTAGCACAACACTTTTACAGCAGTCAAAGTGGGAAACAAGTCAACAACACCGCGAAGCAAAACCACTAAACAATGTTAAAGAAAATATATATTTATAATTTTTTATTATTTAAAATCATCTATATAAAATTGTTCCAATATCGATTGCGTGTTTCCAGCTTATTCTTCCGATTTCTGTTCTTATTTTTTTTCTTAATTGGGAGACTTAATGCAGAAGTCCACTAATAGCAAGAACCAAGGAAATAATTGAATTAAAAAAGAAAATAGCAAAAACCGCTGGCTCAGCACAATGACGAAAAGATGGAGACACAGGATTAATTCTCTAAAATAGCATTTTGAAGATGCCGAGTACCGGAGGTCCGGAGCTCTTTAATCTAAAAAAACAAAAAAAAGGAATATAACAAAACAGCCCATAACAATACATAATTGAGAGAGACTGTGAGAAAAATAAAGCTTGAATTGAAGCAATCTTGGCCCACTAGCCCAATAAGGAACTGCGGATTCGAAATGAAGTTTAATTATTATGTCTATTATGCTTTCATGATGTGGTTGGCTTAGCAAACTTCATTAGTTTAACAGGCTCCCTTTTAGAGCAGGCACATTTAAGACTTCTTTTCCTTTTGGTCGCAGTCGCACCGCATGCAATCATAGTGTCTTTTACTCTTTTGAAAATCATAGTGTCTTTTGAAAATGCTGGTTTCATGGCCCTTGTTTTTCGCATTTTTCATTCTTTAAAAAGTTATCTATGGTGGTGCTTGTATTAGTGGGGTTTAAGTTTCTGGATCATTGATTTTCATCATATGGTCTGGTTTGGTTCTACTTGAACGCCTAGGAATTTTAAATCTGATGATATATGATAAGATCGGACTGGTTGGGTTAGATTAGCAGAGGCTTCATCCACTGGACTTGTCAGTGTGTCATGCTAGTATGCAGTTCGCTACTATTAATTGCAGAGTAGATTTTTACATTTCATTTTGTTGGTATAGTATTATCTTTACTCGTGAATATACCAGTTGTCAGTTGGTAGTATGAACATTAGCACATCAGATAACTTAAACCATGTGTTGCAGATGTGTTAACTATGAAAATATTTACATGGTGGGAATCTACAGTGTAAAAAGAAGAAAAAATAAAGAGTTATTAGGAGAGGAAAAAAAAAAAAAAACTACCTTATTTATTTACATACGCCATGTATTACCCCTTTATCCTGAGGCATGCGTCGTCGAAGACAACCTAACAATACCTAACAGGCAACCGCCTCTGCACAAATTTCTTGTAGTATTTATGAGGGTTGTGCTAGTGAGCAGCATTGCATGCTGATTCAAGATAGTGAGCTTTCCAGCAAGTTATCTTGAATTAGCACGCAAAGCGTTACATGAAGGGTAAAAAAAAATGGGTACTTAGTTTAGCTGCAAGCTGATAAATCAAATTCTGACATAATGAAGTCAGAAAATATTTTATATAAACACACATCCGGCCACAAGGTCGCAAACTGTAATGGCACATTGCTGACAATAAAAATTGAACAGAGACCAGAAAAACAAACACCAAACACAAATTAAAATAGAGAGGATATGATTTATCAAGTGGTACCAAGTATCAATCATTTATAACTATCAATTATAGGATAACAATGCAATACTACATATTGCAAACGAGTACAGAAAAAGAGCTTTTTAACTTTAAACAAAAAAAAAATACATCAGATAATTCTCACGGGAAACAGCAGCTGAAAATGTGAAGATGACATATACAACAAAAATACAAAAATTCTCAAAAAAGGAAGGCAATATATCAAGCCAAAACAACCCACTAACCAAAGATCCAAGATAAACTATTCTTAACAGTGATTAATCTTGTACCTGTACAAGGCCTTCTTTTTCTTGTAGGTGAAGTTATCAATAGTAAGAACGACCTTGCCAGGCTCATTGTTTTTGAATGAGTTGCACACCGTTTTTTCCTCATAAGTCAACTTACGCTCCTTTTGGATTAAAATTGAGTAAGAACCTTCATCAGAAGGTACAAATTCTTCCTTGTAGTGCACTTCCCAACCAAGAACAGTCAAGTCCCATACAAGTGTAGTTCCAACCTAAATATATTTTGATTAGAATATCATACTGAACAGTTTCTATTGTTGTCAGCTTCATGAAAATGTGTTATTGGAACAGTACAAAATTGAAACCTGGAGGAGCATTTTGCACAGGTGAAAGGGGCTTTAATTGAACTTCTCCAAAGGTGCAAAAGTGATATGAAATGTGGACTTTCAGGTATATTTTTGGTTCTGACATAGTGTGCAGGCAACAGTTTCGGTTTTGTACCATAACAAATAATGCTCTATTGAGTCTCTTCAAGTGCTCTTTTCCACGAGAGAATATATTTATAACTTGAGCTTCAAAATGAAAGCATACCTGTGGCAAAGGAATTTCTATACTTTCGACTGAATTGGCTTTCAGTACTTGCTCCAGGACCCCACTGCCATCCCCATAAATTTCACTATCATTTTCTCTTTTTAACCCTCCATATGAAACAGGAATGTTTTCAACTGGAATGTATCTGCATTTTTGGGGGAAGAAAACAACACATGATATTACTGCAGAATTAAGTATCATCTAAACATGTACAAATCGAACTATAGCCCATATTTGTTCAGAACAACAGATATCTTGCATTACCACAAGACAGATAAGAATGTAAGGTTAGGAAATTTTTATCTTTATTGTCGAGCATCATTGGTAGGGGTACTTTATCAGGCTATTTAATTTCTTGTTTTTTGAACTTCCACTCTATGCACGGTGTTTTTTAACCCCTTTTTAGTGTTCCAATGGAAAAAGGCTTCTTTTCAAGAGTATTACTGTTTTCCCAAAAAATCCTTTTATAATAGGTTCGAAAAAAAATAATAGGAGGAGAAAACTTACTTGAGAAGTGTTTCAGTAACTCTGGAAGGGCGTGCAAATACAAACTTGCTTCTTGTTCTTTGGGTCAAAAATGGTGAGATGAGAGCGCCAAATGCATAGTACCAAAATGGTGCATTTATAAAAATCTGAATTACTTAAAACAAAAACGACTTAAGTAAATTATTGTCAGATTAGATAAAGTTGAAGATCCCAAAAAGCACTACTTAATGCTAAAATCTTGGTATATCAGGAATGTTGTGCATACTACCAACATGCAAATATTGCCATACCACTTCTAGGTTTGGTTGAACTATCAAAGTACCCAAAATCACTCACATTTCTTACTTGTATAATTAGAACATGATATACTAAAAGAAACAGAAGGTTTTGGCATCTTTCATAAAACAAATGAACCAAGGGGAAAGGATGGTATTTATTTTTTCAAAGGGCTATACATGATAAGTTCTATATTTGCCAGGTGCACATGTAGTTTCTTGCATACCATGTGACATGTCTTAGTTTTCATATTGATGCATAAAACTTTCTTTTGATAAAATCCACTCACATTTTTCGCAACAAATTCGGGATAATTATCCTGAAGCAACTCCACAACCTCTTTCATGGCAACTCTGATTTCTTTCTTGGACAGACCTGGTGCATCTTTTAAATCAATTACTTGCACAAACGAAGAGGGTTTACCAGGCCCAAACTCTAACTTCTCAATCCCCTTTTCCATTAATTGAACCCTCCATCTAAGAAAATCCCGCTTCTTTTCCTCTGACCCAAATGCCCTTTGGTACGTCTCTTCATCTCTAAATGCACCAAGTAAGTTGTAGCATACCGGCCTACCTTCTCGGTCAGTACCATTCATGCAAAATGTGGTACCTAGGTCTTCACCCAAGGAAGATTCTTCTAGAATTGAGTCAATTTTGGATTCCTTCCTCCATTCAAGTGTTTTCTCAAGCATCTTGTATGCATCTTTAACCTGTTAAATTGAAATGTGCTCAAATTCACCTTTTCATAAAATTGTTTCTTGCCAAGAAATTATGCATAACTAATCAATATAGAAGGGTGAAGGCTTTATCAAGCACATGAGCATTAATTCCAAAACACTTCTCACTTTTGAACTTAAGAAGTTTTTCAAGAACTGAAAAAAGGATTTTGGCCCAAATGTTCTAAAAGTTTGAAGATTAGCTTAGAGAGGAAAAAGAACTTAGAAAATACTTTTGTTTTGCAATTTATACTATTGAGAATTATGTCAGTGATATGATGCATATTAGATTTGTTTATGTTGATACACAATTTACTGTGAACATAGTTCCACTTTTATTCTTGTTTTTGGAGAAACTATGAACATAATTTGCAATTAAATTTCTCCTTCCGGCAAGTTTTTATTTGGATGTTTTTGGCAATATTTCACAACCGCACACAAAAAAATCGGATGAAGAACATCTTCCCAAAAATAAAGAATCGTATTTTTGAGATAATTAAGTATCGGGCATCAGCACAGCATAAATTAACTACCGCGTATTAACAAAAAATTTGAACCATTCAATACCTTGAATTCTCGCGCACGGAGAAATTTGAGAAGAATAACATTGTTACTCTCAGGACATTTACTAGGGAGCAATGGCACACTCCACAAACTCATCTCTTTCATTTCTCCTTCATCTCCTTCCTTCGGGTTCAACAATTTCGTTTCTACAAGTGACCTCAACTCGAACAGAGCTTTCTTCTCGGGCTCCGTCAAATCAGAGAGAAAGTTGCTCTCTTCTCGAAAAGACGAGTTCTTCTCCATGATGGAGCCCAATGTGGTCGATTCCTTTGTTTTCTCTTCTTCTTCTTTTGGTTTATGCGTGGCGGTGGCGGAGTCGGGTTCTGTTTCTGTGGCCACCGACTTGACCATCTCATGCGGTGCTCCTGAGACCGGGTCGGTGGATTGCGAGCCGTTGGATTGTACTTCTGCGGTCATGGCGAAGAGTGAGAGAGAGGGAGAGAGTGGCAGGGGTGGAGGGACGACGAGAGACGAAGAGAGCGAAGGGTTTTGCGGGTATATAAAACAGTAATTTAAATAACAAAAATGTACTTCTTTTTAATTGACTCCCTGAAAATCTAGATATTCTGTTGTGGATGCTTCGATGAGATATTTGCTTCTTGTAATAGAAAAACTTTAAGCTTACTTTTGAGAACACCAGCAATGCTGGCAGCATAGTCTCTAAATTTCATCTGCGTAAAGTTAATTTCTAATATTTTTTATAAAATATAAATTAGTCTTTAACTTATAAATTTTAATAATGTTTGTTTCTAAATTTTAATTTGCATCAGATATGTCCTCTAACTTTCTGATTAGAAGAGAAAGAGCGGTAGCACAGTTAACTAGAAAAAAATGTCCTAAGACTATGGTTATCTAAAGATTGAGAGTTCGGACCCCACTCACAACTTTATAGTTTCTGCGAAAATTTCAAATAAAAAAATTCTAATTAGAAATTTTATTGAATGTTAGTTCACTCTACAAAAAACAAAGTTTACTTGTGATGTAAAAATATTATTGATTTACCCGTCTGATATGGTAATTTTTAATTTGTTATGTAATTATATTTCATCGAAATAATGTCAACATTAATACTAATATTATTAAATTTTGGACGATTGTTTAAGTAACCAAACATAAAGTCGTGTAGTAAATGTATAACATTCTATGACATATACTTTTCAATTTTTGAAGAGAAATTAGGTAAAAGTTCACTTCTATTATTTTTCTTTTTACTTTTTGGTTTCCTTATTTTTTTTTTAAACGTCTGTAGAGACTGTGAAATCATGAGGAGGAATCAAATTCTCAACTTTTGAGTAACTAACAGTAATAGAACTTTTTCATAGACAACTGTGCTATCTCCCCTCTCTCTTTATTTTTTTTTATACTTCTTCTCGGTGAATCTCTTACGTACATAGTGTTTTGCTTGTAATCGGAGTTCTAAATAGCTAGCTATATTTGCATAATAGTTGCACTATAGTTTTTTGGACCTCAAAAGCTATTTGCGTAATAGCTACGCAATAGCTAGCTATAGCTGTTTTTTTAGCCTTTCCGCAATAACACAATAATCGCTATTTAGAACCTTGCTTATAATATATAAATGTTGTAAACTTGCAAAGACCGCACTTCACAAACAAAACAAACATCCAAAAATAAATAGTAAAACGTTTATTTTGTAAAAGGTTCATACTATATCATAAATTGCACTGTCTAAAATGTAAAACAAATGAGAGTAGTGAGGACCAAATAAGGTGGTTTCCCACTAAGGACCTTCTCTCAGGGAAAAAAAATGAACAGAGGAAAAATAAATAAAGTGGTTCCCTAATTCTTTGCGTTGGAATTATTGAGGCATAAAACATTTCCTTTCTCAATTCATTGCATAATTCTTTGAAAGTAGTTGGGCAGGAGTGAAAGGTTGGCGGAGCTGTTAGACAGGCGAGTCAGGGGGGTTCTTAGATTCCTCTCTCGCTCTCCAACGAGCCGCTATATTATATAAGTCGAACATAATATTATAGAAAAATCGTTTGTTTGGTTGTTAGTTTAAAAGAATTAATTTTGCATATCTAAAGTCCGTTAATTACATATAATCGGTTGTCTCTGCTATATTTACTTTGCATAGAATTTCATCCGAATTTTTTATTGTTACCACGCCATAAAATCCGAATTAATTCGTTACCACCCGTCTGACCCTTTATTCAATCCTACCACCTCCGCTAACCCAGTTCGCGCACCAAATTAGCTCGTGCGCGGACTGGGTTGGCGCACAAACTTGGTGCGCCAACTGGGTTAGCGGAGCTCTCTTTTGGGGCTGAATGGATTTGGGTTTAAGGTTTAGGTTTAGAGTTTAGGGTTTAGAGCTGACTGGATTTTAGTGTTTATTTTTATTTTTGCAACGGGTGTCTGAAAATTCTGTTTTATTTTTAACGATGTTCATTCATCAGACGCAAGGCAGCAGGCAGGTAAATAACGTAAAAACTAATGTGTTAAATTGACGGCGGAAGAACTAAACAACAGAAAAACAAAACAACATAAGAACTAATATCAAAATAATATCGAAATAACATCCAAATAACAAGAACTAATACCGAAATAATATCCAAAAACATAAACTACAACAAGTAAGTCTATCCTATCTGCTCGAGGGTGTCCACGGCTTCTTCTCTCTCCTAAGTCTCTTACCCCGCCCCTCCTCTTGACGCTCTCTCTCCTCTAGCGATGTGTACTGTCGTGGTGGCTGTGGTGGGGTCTCCTCATGTATCTCCCCAAAAAGTGTCTCCTCGTGTGGTCCCTCATCTGCACCAGGTCCGAAAATAAACTCGCGTGTATCTGCAGGGTACACGGGTCCATATGAGACATCCTGCTGGACAGCTGCTGCACTGGACTGTGGGAGTGACGTCTCCTGTGGGAGTGGCGTCTCCTGTGTGGGAAACGGAGGGGAGTCTACATCCTGCGTGTAAGCCCCGTACTGAGAGCCCAAGTGAAACGAAAAATCTGCGGATGGGTCCGGCTCGTCGTACTGATCTCCGCGGGGTATATCTCCCTGAAACAAATAGAAAATTAGGTTTCACAATAAAGATGATTATAAAAATAATTACAAAAATATACGTACCGCTGCAAGCCCAGCAGCCTCAAATGCGGCCTCAGCAGTCGCTGCCTCGTGTAGGTCTGAGAAATCCGGCTCTGGCGTGCTCATAGGCTCCGCAGAATCTGCGGAGTCCATGTCTTTCAAATCTTCATAGCGGGGAAGATCTGAAAGCCTGAGAACTCTCTCGAGCTGATCCTGGTACCCGGCGACGACGACAGGCGGTGCAGCCATACACAACCACTTCTTACCGAATGCCTTCCAACCTCTTGTGACGGCGTATCTTGCGCTCCTAAGCACCTGCTTGATGTTCATGAGTGCCTGCGAATTAAAATAAATAAAATTAGTTCGAATTGCAAAGGAATTTTCATAATTTTCTTAAACTAAAAAAATTAAAGACTTACAATCTGTGCAGCCGGGCCAGCGCAGGGAATAAAGCCATACTCGTCACTAACCGTGTCGCGTCGTACGTGGAGCGGCTTCGTGTTCATCTCCGTGATCTGACCATGCAAGTACACCGTGAAGGCACAGTACTCCTGATACCAACTGCGATAGGTCTGATCGTATGTATCGAAAGCATACGACATGAGCTCGTCAGGGATCCTGTCGCCCATCGCCTCAAGCCGAGTCACATAATCGGCGTGCACGGTCCGCCAATCCTTGCCGCCGGTAGTGGCCAGATCTTTGTGAAGCTCGTACCACTTGTCCTTGGAGATGGGATCCGGGACGGGAAAGGGCTGACGCATACCGAACTGACGCATCACCCGTCCAGGATAGTAATGCTCGACCATCTGGTAGAACACAAGTGGTACCTGCAAGTACATAAAAATAAATAATCCTACGTACGTAATAAATAAAAGTGATGCAAAATGGGAATACAATAATAATGCAAGGGTTACCTGAGCAAACCAAAACTGACGCTGCTGGAGGCATATATGAGGCAGGTCATGCAGGAAGGAGTGAGGGATAGCATCATCGTCATCAACCTCGACACGCTCATCGTACGGCCGCCAGCAGACGTGTCTGTCAGGAGTCATCTGCTCGAACTGACTCCGGAAGAAATCAACACCCATAGGTCTGCCGTGCGGGGTCTGGATGTACGTCTTCCTCGAGCACCACTTCTGCGCGTAAGACGGGCATGTAATCCCGTCGGGCTGCCCCCAAGCTGGAGCCCAACCTCTCACTCGTGGCTGTGGACGGCCGAACGGGAACCTCGTCCACGACCAATGCATCAGGAGACCAGCTGGACCGTAGAAATTGTGCTTGTTTGTCTATTTAGGTACAATTGACAGTTAAAATTTTGGTTTTTTTTTATGTAACCATTTAATTATTAAGATTTGGATTTCAAAATAATTTATACCTGACATGCGGTGCACAAACCCCGATATAGACATGCCAATACCGCTGCACCCCAGTTCATCTGTTTCGGCTGGGCCAAGTCCCTCAGCCACTCAAGCAAACATCCAGGGACAGTGGCCCCCGATGAATCTGGGAACATCCAGCAAGCAAACATCTCCATGATGTAAGCCCGGGTCCACCGATCTACCGTCTCAGCATCAGCATCTGCGTCCAGGGCTCCACTGTAAATTCGAACCAATTTAGTGAAAATTGCGAAAAATAATTAATTTTAAAAAATAGACATCAAATAATTAATTTTATAAAATAAATGTTACCTGAACCGCTCCCGCAAGTGTGATAAACTGATGTCATTCTTCGAGTAGACGTACCCCTTCTTGGTCGACCTCCGCTTCATCAACCCGTCTCCCAGCAGGTCGAGGACGAGCTGCGTGAAGTCTCCGTACTCCACACCTGTGACCGCCTCTCCGGCAATGGGCAGACCCCAGAGACAACTCACGTCCTGGAGAGACACCGTAATCTCTCCGATGGGCAAGTGGAAGGTGTGGGTCTCCGGTCGCCACCTCTCGACCAATGCAGATATAAGAGCGACATCTGCATTTAAGTCACTGAGCTGTGACACATGCCACAGACCCAGCCTCTGCAACGCGGCTGCAAATCGAGGGTCGTAGAGGATATTCATCTGGTTGTTCCTCGTCGACGTCAGAGTATGAGTCTGCATTTAATTTCAAAATAAACACAAATACAATTTATTATTTTATTCAAATGAAAATGTATATTATTTGCAAGTGGTATAGAGATGTAAACTTACATTTGAGTTTCTGATCTTGTGCTCCTTGTAAGGGAACCAGCAAACGGGACTGATATACTCTGACGTCAAATGCGGAAAGACGGTCCGAGCTAACACTACATCCAACTCCACATCATCATGAGGCAGACTGGTGTGCTTAGTGCCGCTGGATGACGCCATACTACAATTTGGTGCATTTCTAATCAAATTTGGTCTTAAGTACCTCAAATAGGGTACTTTAATAATTTACTAAAATAATTTGGCATAAAATACAACATAATATAGCTAAAAACAATTCTACTCTGTTTGGACACCATTCTAAATATTTAATACAATTCTACTCTGTTTGAACATCATTCTAATTATTTAATACAATTCTACTCTGTTTGGACATCATTCTAAATATTTAATACAATTCTACTATGTTTGAATTTATTTTGAACATCATTCTAATTATTTATTACAATTCTACTCTATTTGGACACCATTCTAATTATTTATTACAATTCTACTCTATTTGGACACCATTCTAATTATTTATTACAATTCTACTCTATTTGGACCTATTTTGGACACCATTCTAATTATTTGGACCTATCTACTCTACAAATAAATAAATAAAAAAGTAAAAAAAAAAAAAAAAACTTACTTTTTACTGTGCCGGAGTGCGCGGAGCGTGGAGTGCGGAGCAAAATGAGCTCTCCGCACCCTTATACGGTGAAAAGAGAGCTCCGCTAACCCAGTTGGCGCACCAAGTTTGTGCGCCAACCCAGTCCGCGCACGAGCTAATTTGGTGCGCGAACTGGGTTAGCGGAGGTGGTAGGATTGAATAAAGGGTCAGACGGGTGGTAACGAATTAATTCGGATTTTTGGCCGTGGTAACAATAAAAAATTCGGGAATTTCATCTGCATTTATAAAAGAAAAATTAAAATAAATCCAAATTAATTACATATTTACATTTTGCCAAAGTAAATCTAGATTAATTAAAGCTATATGTATACACCATATACATAATATCTGAATAATGGAAAATTGTAGAACTAGAGTGTTCTTAAGCTCACTAAGAGTTTGATGAGTTTAACTTAAAAATTTATTAAATAAACTTCAAACGAAAAATTCAAACTGTTGAAACCGATTCACAACACGAGTAACAAATTTAATGTAAAATTTATCATTTTTCAAATTAATTTAGTATAAAGTTAAGCAGTTAAACAATAATGAAAAACGAAGACATTAAAACTAACTTATTAACCTTATTTTTTTTACCACTTGACTTTATACTAAATTAGTTCGAAATTTTATAAATTTGACATGTAAACGC
Organism: Carex parvula; assembly: GCA_025461045.1. Lineage (NCBI taxonomy): Eukaryota > Viridiplantae > Streptophyta > Magnoliopsida > Poales > Cyperaceae > Carex > Carex parvula. The sequence continues at coordinate 380,450 of JAJGRW010000763.1, forward strand.
ATAACTCGTGAAGTAGATCGGTTTCAACGGTTTTGAATTTTTCATTAAAAGTCAATATGATAGATTTTAGAGTTAGACTTGGTGAACTTAAGAACACACTAGTTTTATTCAAATTTTGAAGTTAAGCTCACTAAAAGGACTTGGTGAGCTCAAAAACACTCCAGTTTTACTAAAATTTTGTAGTGATTTCAGTATTTCGTATCAATTTCACATGTGAAACAACGTTCTATAAAATAAACGAGTCTGAATAAAATAATTCTAGACAGAGAGTTGGTAGCTAGCTTGGACTAAAACATTTGAGCATCCAAATGCATGCATATCGATGTATGGTAATTAATAATTTAATCATATCGGTTTGTAGTCGTAATTAAAAGGAGAGAAGTAAATTAATCTGGTTCATCCTTTCCACACAGTCAATGTTACCAGTCTGACACTTGTTTTGAGAGAGAAAACAAACAAACAAATAAAAACAAAGTGCGGCTAAACTTTATAAGAAGCTGATAACCATCTCCCAAATGTCATGTACGTCGCCCAAAGCAGGGGCGGATGCAAGAATTTAATCAGGGTAAGGCAAGAAATTATCGAATCAGGTTTAAATAGCTAATTGGGTTCAAACTCATTAGATAATTGGGTTTTAAGACATAATAATTTTATGGAAGCTGATATGAGTACCCGCACTATACCCGCACCTAAACTGCCATAACTGTTTGTGGGGACCGTAACCGTTCCAAAACTATAATTTTGTTTTACAAATATTAATAGTAACATTGTGAAGCATTTATATCTATACAAGACAAATATTTATATCTATACAATGAACTACATATATGATATATGAATTTTCCTTAAATAACCGTACCCGCACATTTTTTTGAAAAATCCTCGCATCGTACCCACATTAGGGGACCACACAACCGTTCCAAAACTGTAATTTTGTTTTACAAATATTAATAGTAACATTGTGAGGTATTTATATCTATACAAGATAAGTTTTTATATCTATACAATGAACTACATATATGATATGTGAATTTTCCTTAAATAATCGTACCCGCACCTTTTTTTGAAAAATCCTCGCATCGTACCCGCATTAGGGGGACCACACAACCGTTCCAAAACTGAATTTTGTTTTACAAATATTAATAGTAACATTGTGAAGTATTTATATCTATACAATGAACTACATATATGATATATGAATTTTTCTTAAATAACCGTACCCGCACCTTTTTTTGAAAAATCCTCGTGTCGTACTCGCATTAGGGGACCACTCAAATATTTTTTACATATGACACTAGATGACGTCTGAAAGTATTAATATCAAGTACTGCAAGTATTTATACCTTTGCACTAAATTATTTTTACCTACGTGGTCAACTATTTTTGTTAGAAGAAGGTTGACGCGGTGATGATTGGTTAAGGTTGATGTGGTGATACGGGGTCCCCACTACTTCATTAGAGGAATGTTGACGCGGATCATAGATGAAGGGTGTTGCTGGAATTTTAGAATAATAATTAGTGGGGAACATATAATATCTTTTTAGAATAATAATTAGTGGGGACCATAGTACATTATTCCTCTAAGTGCGGGTACTGTAGCACGGGTACTAAAATAATTATTCTAATTTTATATTCAATCTACCAATTAATTAGGATTCTAAGACCTAGTAATTCAATATTACCATTTACTGATCATCCATTGTATTAAAAAGTAAGAAAGAAATTATAAAAAAAAATTAGTCCAAAATTAATATTAAGACCAAATCTTACAAAAAAAAAAAATCCACTATTATAGTAAATTTTAAAATTTAACAAATAAAAAATGTCATACAAAAGTTTTCATATTTATCACTACTATTACTTTTTTTTTGCAATAAACAACTCAGTGTAATGTAATAGTCGTTGTAATAATGAAATATTAAAGAAAGGGGGAATTAATTAGGCCCGCCCAGTAAGTCAGTAACTCATTTTATAAAATTCAGCTATACGTGATTCACTGTGAATCAAGCCATATTATCAATATTAAACAATACACCACACATACACCGTGTTTATTTAATATTTTATAACACTTGAAGCATCTTTTTCTCCTGAGTTGCACAGTCGCATCCATCTTTCTTCCCAAGTTCCTCCAGTTCAACCAGCCATGAAAAAAAGCGGCGAATTTAGCCAATATGGGAGAGAATCGCCTTCATTTATTGAATTATTGGGCTCATCGCTCACATCAAGGGTTAGGGTAGGGCAATGCTATTTTTCAGGGTAGGGCAAATGCTCAAATTCAGTCTTTGTAAATTAATTTTAAATTTCCAGGGTAGGGCTGTGATGAACTGGATCCGCCCCTAGCCCAAAGCATAGAGTATAGTGACAAATGAATTATTCGGGTTCAGTTCGGCGAGGTCAAAAATTTGTGATTCGGAAATAATTCGGGTATAATTCAGAATTATCTGGACCAGAGATCTCAGTCCTACAAGAAAGCAAAAAAAAAAACAAAAAAAAAATGTTCTTAGAAATTTTTTGGAAAAATTCGCGAATAATTCGTAAAATTCAGAAAAATTCGTAAAATTCGTGAATTATTCGGGAATAATTCAGTCAAAGTTCAATCAACCAAATAATTCGGCGTTCGGTTCGTCATCACCAAAAAACGAATATTCACGAATAATTTGTGAATCTTGTGACTATGCCCCAGAGAAAAGCTTTAGAAAATAATAAGTATAGAATAAGTTACACATTCCTCAGATTATCTTTTATTTTATATGTAATCCTTAAATTTTTCATTTTATATCAAATCAATCCTATTGGTTTATCAATTACCGTTTAAAGAAGAATACAAATCGACATTACCATCTAGGTCATAACAATATCCAAGACAAGAATGCATGAAATTATATCTTAATTAGTTCATAATAATAAATACATAAGCCAATGCTCGTATTCGTTAAATTGATATATGCTGTCGTGAATAATAATATTAATATCCGCGTGTATATATATTGTTCCCGCGACTGTGTTAGTATTATTTGCAACGTAAGAATAACACCAAGATGAATAAAAATCTATTTTATTTACAAATGTTACGTATATGAGAAGTCATGACTCGTGATAATACAAATGTATAAGAGAAGTCATCATAAAAATGTGATACTGAAACCCTCATATTTGATAATAGTTAAATACGTATCCTATCAATTTATTATTATATATATTTAAAAAAAATGAGAAAATTTTAAATTTACGCAAATACCGGTGAGGCGCTAAGCATTAAATAGCAATTAGGTGCGCCGGCTTTACACATGAGATGTGGTTTTGAAAGTCCTAACATGGAAATAATGATTTGCTGTCATTGGTTGGTGGGACCCGCCTCAATTTTTATAAATTCCTTCTTGTTTGCTTAACTAATCACTCAACTGTGATGTGCTGTCTGTTCTTCAAATCCCATGTGGATTGATTGATGATATTGAACCATTGAAGTTTGCACATCGCAACTCAATTATTTGAACAATATGAAAATTTTCGTAACTTATCTGTAAAAAACCTTTTAAAATTCTTTATCTAGTTGACAGTGCCTGATATGAGACAAAAATCCACCTATAGCATGTCTAGATGCTTGGAATATGCTATTAATTGCTGTTGCCTGTGCTGTTGGGCTAGTTCAGCTTCAGCATGCCTATGAGAAACAAAATGTAGTTAAAAATTATATTTATAAAAACAGCTAGAAAATAGCTGTCTGACTTTGAAGCAGGGCATTGGCAAGAATATATTTGTACTTGCAATTACTAAGTAATCAAATATTGTATTCTGAAAAGAGATGAATCTGAATATATTTAAGCAACGTTGTTGTTTAAACAAATACACAATATACGGAGAGTAGTTATGAATAAATCGGAATGCGACTGAAATAATAATATAATTACAGTTTTGAGCAAATTTACTGGTGGTAGCTACACTTTAGCACCCGAACATTTATCTTATAAAAATAACTAAAGAAGTGTCAAATTAATTAATAACCACCAGCTTTGTTACGTAATAAGAGCTAATGAATGTAAAATTTATTATTTGAATAAACCGCAATTCAAATTTGATATAATTCGAAATTTTTTTGGTCATGAATAAAATACATTAAATCAAACTAGTCATTAATTTCGTTTAGAAAAAAAGTAGATGGATGATTAATCATTTTTAAAATTGCATCAAATTTGATAAAAGCCTACAAAATGACAAAAAAAAAACCATGAAAATATTTCTTATTTTTTATACATCAAATTAGATTTTACTATCAGTTATTGCAGTTTCTTAAACTAAATTTGTTATAGATAAATAATTTGTAAAAAGGATCAATATAACATATCTTGATTATGGTTTATTAAAGTAAAATAGGTCATATTGTAATACAAGAGAGTATTGTTTTATTAACATTTTTTTTTGTGATGCCACAAATGTGCCAAATCTGATATTTTGCCAACGTCAAACAAGCTGCATGAGCCTCCTTAAATAACATGCATCAGCTTACGGATTGGATCCGTTTTTTTTAAGTTATAAAATAAATAAGATACTGCTATTCAAATTTGGTCAATCTAACTCAAAATAATCAGATCGAATTCAAACAGCTCATATTTTTTTATAGATATTTAAATTCAACCTACTCATATTTGTATTCTGAATCATCCATAAAAGTTTGATGCAGAATTCAAATTGAGCATTCCAAAATTCCGTGCTCTTCCTCCTAATCAAAATCAAACATTCAATAATAGCTGACAGCCCGGAACAAATCGAACCGTTTGATATTTATACCAGAATTCATATCACCTAAGGTAATTCCAATTTTACGTTTAGATCCGGACCGTCCGATCTTCTTTGACACAAATATAAAAGGAACCCGTGCATTCCACCTTGAACAGAATTGGTCCGAATTCTGATCGGACGGTCCGGAGTCCGGACTCACCACACCATGCAATGACATCAGATGCAAGCAAGAAGGTTTACAGAAACCAGTTGTACAACAAAGCAGCACCTAGAGCTTACAGTGAAAGACTTGTGTCGGGTTCATAATAACACATGAGATGTGTATGCACGATCCATCAAGAAGACGTATCATTCTGTTGCAAAACTTGAAATAAATGAAGGATTGATTCCCTGCAGCAGATGCTCTAGGTGAAACCATGTAACTAAGCAATTGATTGCAATTCCTACTACTATTATTTTGAAATCAGATTATCGATCATTTTGATATCCATATTTTTATATGCATCCTGGAGAACTAAATCTGTATTTTTTCCGTAAAAATATGAGACTCGTGGCAATATGATAGCTACCGTTGTAATTCCCTACACAAATATGATGTTATCTCTTATTAGAGAGTACATGTGTGTTAATTTGATGAGTAATAGTGATTTAAGTACTTTAAGGTGCTTTAGTGCACCAGACGGAAATGCATTAAGAGCGTTTTAAGATGGAATAAAGTTAAAGCACATGTAGATGTGGAGTAAAAATTAAAACATTAAATTTCTTAACTCCTATCAATTTTTATTCTTATTACTTACTCTATTTACCAATTAACATTATACACGAGAACATTTCGCTCTTTTTATTTAATATTATTCTACCTATATATTAACTACTACCTAATATCAATATTTTAAAGTTAATATCTACATTGTTTTAATTTTCCTTCACTTTCTTTTAACACATGATGCATCAATAACATTGTGGCAGAGTAATGAAATAGGAACTTGAGATTGTTGGTTCAGTGATATATGCTGGCTTTAGTCACTTTTAGAGGTACATTGCTAGCAAAAGACAACAGGCACCTATTAACTAGAGCTTGATTCTTTCACATGGCATTCTTCTATAATGGTGAATCTTCATATTCAGTTGCATGTTCGTTGTTTGTACTATACTCACTATTACAATGGATAGTTTTATTCACTAAATAGTAATTAACAGTGGATCCCAGTGTTTCCTCTGCTCTTATTCTGTGACATAACTAATTAAACCTTTATTTTGTCAAGCATTAGATGACTTTATTGCCCCATGGCCCCCCCACCATTCAACAAACACGTGGAATAATGCATTTACCGGGTCCCATGTTTTCATTTCTAGAGAGTAGAGAGGCGTGTTGATCTAACTAGAACAACACGAATAAAAAATGGTTTTGAAACACAGATCAAAACTGACATATTGATACAAGACACGAGGTGCATAGTTTAATGACTTTAGGTGAAAATTATCCTTAATAAAAGCTTTTAGTAACATGATATGTCTGTTTGCTTCCAGTGAATACCGAAATTTGTTAAAAGAAAGTTTCTGGGACTAATTAATGACTGTTGGATAATCCAATATTTCCAAAATCTAATTAATGACTAGTTAGATAATATTAAAATAGTGCAATTATTATTAAAAATAATTATAATAATTACATAGTGATAGAATAGTGCTATTCGAAATATATATATATAGAGTATGGCTAATTTGCTGCTAGCAACATTTCGGCCAAGTGCTGCCAGCAGCAAATCTGCCATTATGATGTTCAAACAACCGATCTGAACCGTTCAACATGTTCTAACTATTGAAATGTGCTTGGAGACCAAATTTTACATTTTTTGGAATTTTTACTATTTATTAAGCCACTTTGAAAATTCCAGATCATATGGTCCAGACTGTTTTTACTGTTCACCCGGATCTGAAATTTTCAAAGTGGCTTAATAAATAGTAAAAAAATTCCAAAAAATGTAAAATTTGGTCTCCAAGCACATTTCAATATTTAGAACATGTTGAACGGTTCGTATCGGTTGTTTGAACATCAGAATGGCAGATTTGCTGCTGGCAGCACTTGGCCGAAATGCTGCCAGTAGCAAATTAGCCATACTCTATATATATATATAGAGAGATGGGCTATTGTACTTCGCGAAGTAAAACCCCCGTTTACTTCATGCTCATATTTCATTTTGAAAATCCAAACAACCGATCCGAACCGTTCAACATGTTCTAAATATTGAAATGTGCATGGAGACTAAATTTTACATTTTTTGGAATTTTTTTACTATTTATTAAGCCACTTTGAAAATTCCAGATCCGGGTGAACAGTAAAAACAGTCTGGACCATATGATCTGGAATTTTCAAAGTGGCTTAATAAATAGTAAAAAATTCCAAAAAATGTAAAATTTGGTCTCCAAGCACATTTCAATATTTAGAACATGTTGAACGGTTCAGATCGGTTGTTTGAACATCAGAATGGCAGATTTGCTGCTGGCAGCACTTGGCCGAAATGCTGCCAGCAGCAAATTAGCCATACTCTATATATATACACACACACACACACACATACGCACACACACACACACCCTCTCGTGCATTGGACTCTAAATCACTAGATTTAAAGTCCAAAAATTCAATCTGAAGTGCTCCACGTGTTCTCCATATTAAATTGTGACTGAAGACCAAATTTTACATTTTTTTGGAAATTTAATACTATTTATTAAGATGGGTACAAAATCGTTGTTTTTCAAAAAAATTTGGACCATAAAAAAAAGTGATTTTACAAAATTTTGAACAAATTGTAAAAAAATTCCGAAAAATGTAAAATTTGGTCTCCAAGCACATTTCAATATAGATATCACGTTGAATAGTTTGGATCGACTGTTTGGACTTTGAATCCAACGATTTACCATCCAATGCACAAGATAGTCTATACATTGCAATGTACCGTAGCCCAACTTCATATATATATGAGGATCTGAACTGCTCAACATGATCTTCATAATAAAATATGCTTGGAGACCAAATTTTATATTTTTTAGAATTTTTTTTAATATTATTTTAGATAGATACAAAATCACTGTTTTAAGGAGATTATGGATCATCCCAAAAAGTGATATTGTACCTTTGTAAAAAAATAGTAAAAAAATTCTAAAAAATATAAAATTTGATCTCCAAGAATATTTTATTATGAAGATCATGTTGAGCGGTTCGGATTGACTGTTCGGACTTTGAAAACATAAATAAATAACGTGGAGCATATTAGAACACAAAATCATGATTTATTTGAGCAGCAAGTTAGCCCCTCTATATATATAGGAGAAGCAAGTTAGCTTATATATATATATATATATATATATATATATATATATATATATATATATATAGAGAGAGAGTGGCTAATATACAAACGTTTGTTCCTGAACTCAGGAACATATGGTTCGGTTCTTCAATTTTTGAAGTTCAAACAGTCGATCCAAACCGTTAGATATTCAATTTATATTAAAATGTGCTTGGAAACCAAATTTTACATTTTTTGGAATTTTTTTACTATTTATTAAGCTGGTTTGAAAACCGCTATTTTTCAATGCGGCAGAAATTTAATAAAAACAACAGTTTCCAAACCATCTTAATAAATAGTAAAAAAATTTCAATAAATGTAAAATTTGGTCTCCAAGCACATTATTATATATATTGAATATCTAACAGTTTGAATCGACTGTTGAACTTTGAAAATTGAAGAACCGAACCGTTTGTTCCTGAATCTAGGAACAAACGTTTGTACATTAGCCACACTCTCTCTCTCTCTCTCTCTATATATATATATATATATATATATATATATATATATAGAGTAAGGCTACGGTGCTTTGCAAAGTAAAACCCCCTCTTTACTTCGGGCTACTTTTTGCATTTTGAAAATTCAAACAACCGATCCGAACCGTTCAACATGTTCTAAATATTGAAATGTGCTTGGAGACCAAATTTTACATTTTTTGGAATTTTTTTACTATTTATTAAGCCACTTTGAAAATCACTGATCCAACGGTGAACAGTAAAAACAGTAAAATTTTCTGGACCACCAGATCAGCAATTTTCAAAGTGGCTTAATAAATAGTAAACAAATTCCAAAAAATGTAAAATTTGGTCTCCAAGCACATTTCAATATTTAGAACATGTTGAACGGTTCGGATCGGTTGTTTGGATTTTCAAAATGCAAAAAGTAGCCCGAAGTAAAGAAGGTGTTTTACTTTGCAAAGCACCGTAGCCTTACTCTATATATATATATATATATATATATATGATTGCTATTTCTTGCAGTTTGCAAAACCATGAAAACGAGTGATCTATTTCTTTTATTTTATTTTTTCTGTATTTTTCAATTTATAATTTGGTTTGCTGCCAAAGATTATTCGAAAAGCACGTACTATCATTGGACTTTGAAGTACGAACGTTATTGACAAATATTGATCTTGACTTTGTATAACTTTCAATCGAAGAATTTCAGCATATATGGATCTACTTTATCATGCTAATTTTACTCAAGCAATTCTTAAACACAAATAATTGTCTACTCATTCATTCATCCATCATAAATTTATCTACAAAAAAAAATTTGGATATAACTCTACCAAATGTCATTTTGGTAAGTAGAGAGAAGTCGTATTCTCTTCTAGATCTTTTGGTGTTAAAAATGATGGAGTAATAGAATCGATCTCAGTCATTGATCATCATTGATCGAGTGGCTCGGATTAAATCAAGAAGAATAGCATTAGACAGTAAAGTACCAACGGTACAATAAGAGTAGGTAGAGTACCAACTATACCGAAAATAGAGTACCAACGGTACAATAAAAAGAGCCGTTAGAATGACTTGTAATAGAGACTAGGACCATTGTAATAACTTAACTTTTTAGTTCAATAAGATAATTCTCCTCAGAAATCATAAAATCAACATGGTATCAGATCATTAAGCTTGATTCTGATAACTCGATAAAATATCCAATAATCCTATAAAGCTCCAAGCTTCTGATAAACTCTCAATCAAGCCCATAAGCAGAAATTCTCCACAAGCAGTGCAAGAATGGATCAATGGGGGCAGCAATCTCACGAGGCTACCAACCCATCGAAACTCTCTCCACAATTGCTAAATGGTACGAATTACATATCATGGGCCAAATTTGTTTCAATTACCCTTAGTAGTAGAAACAAAATCGACTTCATCACAGGAGATAAAGAAAAACCAGAACCATTAGATCCAAACAAACCATCTGATGCCGAAAAAGTGTTAATTCGAAAATGGCAAAAAGAGGATCACACTGTTATGTCTTGGTTATACGGGTCAATGAAACAAGTGCTTGACCTCTTTCTCCAAAGTTCCGAGACATCACAAGAGCTCTGGGAGGACATAAAATCCTTCTACGGGCAACAAAAAATCATTTCCATGTATACCGCCTCAAACAAGAAATTCAGCAAGAAAAAAAGGGAACCAAAAGCCATCTAGAATATCTCGGGTCCCTAAAAGAGAAATACGGTGAACTCAAAATCTAGCGACCATTCACAACTGATCCAAAAGAACTAAAAAAAAAGCAAGAGGAAGATGAAATATTCCCATACCTCTCGGGTTTTGACTCAAGCTATGAGGTTATAAGGTCCCAAATTATCTGAGCACCCGAATTACCCTCCTTCTCCGAAGTTGTAAGCCAAATCCAGTGACAAGACTCTATGCGGGAAGCTATGGGGGGTCCACAAGCCAGCCATGGCGAGGGACATGAGCCCCACGACCACGCCGTAAGATTTCCCCAAAATCATCAAAACCCTAGTTCTAAAAATCATCAAAATCGGCCGAATTCGAGAAGTGAGAAATGCTTTCACTGCAAGAAAGAGGGTCACAGGGCTGAGAAATGCTATTTTTTTCATCCAAACCTCAGGCCAAAGTGGAGGATGGAGGTGGATTCAAAGAAAGGAGGAGGCGGCACCTGAAATGAAGAGAAAAAGAAAGAGAAAGAGGGGTCGCGTGGGGGCTTCTCTACCTTAACTCAACCGGTTCGGCTGAACCGGGCTCAGGCGCTGGTGGGTCAAATGAGTTGGGCACTGATGGGTCATGCGGGTCAGGGATCAAATGCAGCAGATTCTCCAACAATTAATTGTGTTGCTTTCTCAAAATTCTGCTAGCTCATGTGGTATTGCATCTCACTCAAATGATTTTAATTTATTTAATCAAATTATTGTTGATAGTGGTGCAACTGATCACATGTTTGGAAATGAAATTTTCTTGAAAAGTCCACAGTACCCAAAAATGAAATATGTGACCGTAGCAAACGGTATGAAAGAAAAAAATCAATTGTATAGGTGAAATTGTTTTGAGCAACAAAAAAAAATTAGTAATGTGTTATTTTTAAAAACCTTTCCTATAAATGTACTTTCGGTTAAAAAATTAACGGAAGAATTTAATTGTAATGTAATCTTCTCATGTAAAAATGTAATATTTCAAGATAGGGTAACCGGGGGACAAATTGGTGAACGGTTTCTTAAAAATGGACATTATCATTTGGACCTAGAAAAATTAAAATTTTGTGATTCGGCAAGCTCAATTAATTACAATAGATGGCACAAGAGACTCCGGCATCTCTCCAACAAGATTTTAAATAGTGTTTTAAATTTTCCAAACTCTAGTTGTATTAATTGTGATATATGTAAGTTGGCGAAGCAAACAAGACTTCTCTTTTCACTTTTCACTAGTAGAAGTGAAGCCTCGTTTGATTTAGTCTACTTCGATGTATGGGTCCAGCCCCAATTAATTCTTATAATGAATTTAAGTATTTTGTGATATTTATTAACGATTTTTCTAAAGCTATATGGTTATATTTACTTAAATCAAAAGAGGAGGTATTTACTTGTTTTAGAGAATTTATATGCTTTGTAGAAACTCAATTCAACGCTAAACTTAAATTTTTAGGTCGGATAATGGAACGGAATTTGTAAATAAAAATTTTAATAATCTTTTTAAAGAAAAAGAAATTATACACCAAACAACTTGTATAAACACTCCCGAACAAAATGAAGTGTCAGAAAGAAAAAATAGACATTTATTAGAAATGACATGTGCATTATTATTTCAAAATAATGTTCCAAAAATAAATTAGTTGGATGCCATCCTTTGTGATACACATCTAATTAATATACTACCTAGTGTTACTTTAGAAAACAAGAGTCCAACCGAGATTCTCTATCAACAAAAAAAAGAATCTCGATCACTTAATAGTTTTCGGTTGTGTATGTTTTATTCATATTAAATGAAAAGACAAATTTGATTTTATGTCAACAAAAGCTATTTTTTAGGATATTCACCATATAAGAAAGGCTACAAGTGCTATGACCCAATTAATAAAAAAATATTTATATCTAGAGATGTGATATTTTGTGAAGATGAACCATATTTTTAAAAAGGTAAGATTAATGAAAAACTACCCGAAAATGACCAAGCTAGGCCAATAGCACCTTTCTTGGATGATTTATATTTCATACCAAATGAAGATTATGAAATTGAATCCAATAACCGTGAAGAAGAAATAAATAATGATGCTGATAACAATAATAGTGAGGAAGATGAAACTACAATGGTAAGAAGGTCCTCAAGAGTAACTCAATCATCTACTAGACTTTGAGATTTTGTAACATATATGGTACAATATCCGAACAAAAATTTGTATCATAAAAATATTTCATCTGAATACAAGGCTATGGAAGAAGAATTAAATGCCCTTGAGAAAAATGAAACTTGGGTAATTGTTTCATTACTTAAAAATAAAAAACCGTTGGATGTAAATGGGTATATAAAACCAAGTTCAATAGTTAGTGGCCAAATGATACACTCAAACATATGATATAGATTATAACGAAACCTTAGCACCAGTGGCAAAAATGAATACCGTTAGAATTTTATTTTCTATTGCGGTAAACAATGGTTGAAACCTATACCAAATGGATGTAAAAAATATTTTTTCAAGGAAACTTGAAGAGGAGGTGTACATGACCCTACCACCTGGCCATAAATAAAAACAATTATAATCTAGTGTGTAGGTTGAATAAATCAATCTATGAATTGAAGCAATCTCCTCGGACATTGTATGACAAACTTAGCTCATATTTAAATTAATGTAAATTTAAAATTAGTAGTGCCGAACACTCCTTGTTTACCAAAAATGAAGGCAAAAATATAACCCTTGTGTTAGTATATGTAGATGACTTAATAATTACCGGAAACAATTTGGAGAAAATTAGAAAAATCAAATCCCAATTAAAGGAAAATTTTGACATTAAAGATCTAGGATACTTAAAATAGTTTTTAGGAATAAAAGTAGCTTTTTCAAATAAGGGTATCTTCATCTCACAACAAAAATATACTTTAGATTTGCTAAAAGAAATCGATAAACTAGGTTGTAAACCGGTCTCTACACCAATTGATACCAAATATAAATTAAATACCGAGGATGGTGAATCTTTAGAAGATATAAACTAATTTCAAAGACTTATAGAAAAAATTAATTTATCTCACAACATCACGTCCGGATATCTCATTTTTCGTAAGCCAAATTAGTAAATTTAAGCATCACCAAGAACGCCTTATTTGGAGGTCGTGAATAGAATTTTGAGATATTTAAAAAGAAATCCCGAAAAAGGCATGAAAATGAAGAATAATAATTCTAATGCAATATGTGGCTATTTCGATGCAGATTGGGCTGGTAGCTTTGATAGAAATCCACCACTGATTTTTGCACATTTGTAGGCGGGAATCTAGTCATATGGAAAAAACAAGAAATAAAATGTCGTGGCTTGATCTAGTGCGGAGGCAGAATATCGAGCCATGGCATCTATCATAAGTGAACTAATTTTGGATCAAACAACTACTTGGAGACATGAGTATCGAATTTGATCAACCTATGAAGATGTATTGCAACATAACTCCGCTTGACATATTGCATCAAATCCAGTCTTTCATGAAAGAACAAAGCACATAGAAGTGGATTGCCACTTTATTAGAGAGAAGGTCCAAGCCAAAGAAATAGAAACACCGTTTGTGAGAAGCAATGATCAATTAACGGATGTTTTTACGAAAGGATTGGATCCGATAAAATTTGAGGATATCACTACAAAGCTAGGATTGCATGACATATACCTTCCTAGCTTGAGGGGGAGTGTCAAAAATGATGGAGTAATATGTTAAAAATGATGGAGTAATAGAATCGATCACAGTTATTGATCATCATTGATCGAGTGGCTCAGATTAAATCAAGAAAAATAGCATTAGACAACAAAGTACCAACGGTACAATAAGAGTAGGTAGAGTACCAACTATACCGAAAATAGAGTACCAACGGTACAATAAAAAGAGCCGTTAGAATGACTTGTATAAATAGAGACTAGGACCATTGTAATAACTTAACTTTTTAGTTCAATAAGATAATTCTCCTCAGAAATCATAAAATCAACACTTGGATATCTACGTTTGTCTAAACGGCTTCCAAGAACGTCTTGCACCAAGTTGAGACTTCAAAGTAGAAGTCCTCCATGGTATCTACCAAGAAATTAATTAGAAACTGAAGTTTTCTCTTGTTAGAGAGTATCATTTCAGTCGCTCCTTAATCTCTATTCTCCAACAGAACTAGATCTTGAGTTAGAGTTTGTTGTGTGTACTTAACACATGAGAGATAAAGTATATATAGCAAACCAGGAATGTGAATTATGTTTCAAAAATTAACCCCACGTTCTACCACATTTTGACCACGATCTAATTCGAACTAGATTATGCTACAGAAGAAAAAGTTATAGATCTTTCTTAACTTTCCATCCATATATAGTGTTGGGTAATCACTGTACCCTTTGATTAGGTTAAGTATGCGGAAAGTTCGTAAAACAAAAATTTTACTTTTAACTTAACCCTAGGATTAAAAGAGTTACATCGGAAAGCCAAACGAAAGTTCCTTTTTCAGTCTTTCCCTTGACATAATCTTTTAATCCTACTTAGGATCTACTCCCCGATTGATTTCTAAAATAATATTTATTTAACATTTAAATAAATATAAAAAACATTTATACTTTGTTTCCAAATTACAATTGGAATGCAGACCAAGCGAGAAGACCGGATCTGAGAAATGTCTTCTTTCGGAGCAATGACTTATCTCGGAGCACCAAACATATGGTGCCTCTATAGGTTATCCACCAGGACTAACCAGAGAGCGGTTTATTTCTTTTGCCAGAAATACTGTAAACCACGGTATTACGCAAAAATACTATTCACGAGAAAAAGACGAAATAGCAGAATTCCCGACCCGCAGTTATTCTGATTTTACTAAAAGGAAAAAAAAAATATCGCGACTTTCAGGAAAACACTATTTACCAAAATCTCGCAAACACTATTCAACAACTCGAAAGATAATACGTAACTGTTACGTATAACTTTCGTTTAAACCGTAACACTATTTGGGAGAGAAAACGAGAAAGAGAACGATAACCGAACCAATTCGAATCGAACTCAGACTTTTGAACTTTCAACTTATGAATTCTCTTACCCCTACCCCTCTATTTATAGGGTTAGGGAGGTGCTTGTAAGCTGCTTGCAGCGAGGTGCTTGCAAGCTGCTTGCAGCAGAGGTGCTTGTAAGCTGCTTGCAACAGAGGTGCTTGTAAGCTGCTTGCAGCAGAGGTGCTTATGTGGATAGGATTGATGACATGTCATGTGGATAGGATCGGTGACGTGTCATGCAGATAAGGACAAATCTGAAAAGACCAAAATGCCCTCGCCCCGAACACAATTAATATCTGATACGTCATATCTCGGGAGATGAGGCCGTATGGAAGTTTGGGCTGAGCTGGATTCGTCCTGCCAAAGGATGGCAGGCCGAGATATGGATCGGGTTAGGAACTCGGGGTGGGTTGTGAGAGATTCGGACTCTAACCTGTATGATCTCTCTCTTAGTGAAAAATTGCGTCCCCTGTTTCATGGGGATCACTGCCTTATATAGTCCAGCCATAACTGCCATCTCGGGCGTTTATGGGGAACGTGGGTAGTTATGTCAGCCGTTACTGGGACGTGGGCATTAAGCTAGCCGTTACTGGGACATCGGCATTAAGCTAGCCGTTTCCCCGGCTATCCCGTATGTCGGTTGGCATGGGCCTATATTAAGGCTCTGGTTTGGGGCCGGCATATTGGGCCCCGGCTTAACGAGCTTTTTGGGCTTTTTCATATGACGTCGGGTTGGCCTTGTAAAGGTCCGAATCCCAGTCTTTCATGGCCCAGTTTGGAACAAGTAAAAGGGCCTGTGGAACATGGCCCTATCATTAGCCCCCGAAGTCGGAATGCATCAGCGAGATGCTTTCGACTTGAGGGTGGATAACTCATAAAACATACTTTATTAAATGTTATCTATATCATCTTGGGTTTAAGACATGTCGGTCATCTATCCCGGACACGTAACCCGAAGTTAATGTGTTATCATAGTGAGTAACCTGAGACAACTAAGCGTACTTAGTGTCGAGGATTTTTTTTTTTTTTAGTGTGCTAGTGATGCTGTAATAACTCGGGGTAACATATGTCGGGTACATGTCTTGTTACAAACCCAACAATTAATGTGTTAATATATACCTATCTCGGTATGTATCCGACAATTAATGTGTTAACATACTTGCCCCAACATGGTTTCCGAGTTAGTCAAAGATCAATAAAAGAAGTGAATCATAGAAATGATAAATAATCATTGATATCATAAAAACAGAACAAGCCTAAATATATAAGAAAACATCGAAATCATACAACGCCTCGATCGAGTAAAATATCGAAATCATACAACGCCTATTTATACTAAACATGAGACATGATTTAATGCAGTGCCTGGAAGTATGTTTCCACTTCTGTCATGTCAAGCCTTCCAAGCACCACGTGGTCCATGCTCAGCAAAAAGACGGGTGTGATGTCGTTTCTCGGACCACTTATACCCTCTCATTGTCGGTGTCTTCAAAAAGATTGTCGGCGTCGAGTTCATCTTGGTTAGCGGTGTACAAACTCGGTCCTCCAGCATTGCAGGATAAACACCCAGGACATTTCCAGAACCGACGACGAGGGTCCGACCGACCTTGGATGTCGTAATGGGTGAAGCAACTCCACTCATAGCACCCCCGACATTTCACCATCTCGTGCTTGGCTTCTTTGTCACGGCAGATGATGCATCTACGCAACTTGGGCTCAAGATCGAATTTATAAATATCGTTCTCGTCTTCCTTGGTGAACGAGGGTGCGTTAGCAAGGGTGAGGTCAATAGGGTCACCGATTTGGAGGTCCTCATTCGTAAGAATCCACTCCAAATCTTTCTCGGGAAAATGTTGGAGGAGGGTCCATCTCTCAGGCCGAGATAGGGCCCGTATTGTGTCCCGAGAATGTCGAGGATTAGGGGGAGGTATGTTGTGGCCGTGCCTTGATGGTTGGACATCGCGACTTTGACCACGATCAAGGGGTGTATTGTTTTTGGAAACAACTCTCTTGACAGGCATCTCGGAGGTTTTAAGGAAGGAGAAAAAGACAGAGGAAGGATGCGCGATTGACATATGAGCAGCCGGCTATTTATAGGCGTTATCGGCGAAGGTTGCTATAAATACCGTGGGCCATATTGCCTAAATAGGTAGCCGCCAGCTACTAGCCATAAATGTCATTGGGCGTTGTGTAAGTTATACGACATGACAGGCTTTCGGCGTTTCCGAGGTGGTCAAACTGACTCACGTTAGACGGTATCAAGTAGTAATGAAATGCCTATGCGAAATATATATTAATCAAAACAATACGAGGTAAAGACCTCGGCTGAATGTTACAACATAAGCAGATAAGTAAATTTTAAAAATTGACATCTAATTAAAAACAAAAGGCGGGCTATTCCCGCGATATTCTATATATAGCTAAGGCTATTCATGGCGGGAGCGCTTGGCTCGGCGTTCTTGATCAAGGCATCTTCTGCAGGTGAAGGATATGAAGCGTGGATCGCCATGGTTCCGAGGTGATCTACGGGCTAAACACCCGGGATGAAAAGCTTCTTCGCATCCGTCACAATGGAACATGTGCCGATAGTTCCCTCTGGATCGGCAAATGGCACATCTATCCCAAGCTAATGGGTTGTCCTCGTCTTCCCTCGGGTTAATTGGGGGTGGCTCGTTGTGGATCTCGGGGTTCCGATGTTGGGGAGATGGGTGTGGTGACGGAATGTCTTCCCTCTCCTCCTTAACCTCGTCCTTCATATTTTTGTTAGTTGCCATATTATTATAGTCCGAGTTGGAAGGTATAATTGGGATCGCCGGATGTTCCGTTAAAGGGAGACGGAGGTAGTATATATAGTATGTCGGCATTAATTACTTTGACGCCTCGTCTTCCGTTAACCGTCATCAGTCGTCAAATCAGCCGTCAAATCAGTCATAAGTACGGGGTTATGGCGCAGTCCCCGCATGACACCTGGCACGTGTCAACTCGGTAATAGCCCGATTCCCTTGATACGGCACGGGAATCGAGGCGTCGCCATGATGACACGCGACGCTTCGTGGCTCCTTTTCGAAATTCGCACGAGTATTGAACGGGAAAAAATAGAGACCCTTATATATACTCCGCCCCGACCCAGCCTTTCATTATCGTTTATCTTCAGCAACTCAATCCTCGGAGCTAAAGAGCGAATATAATCTCGGTGTTAGCAGAGAGAGTTGAGAGCTTTCAGATAACTTCGGAAAAGACGTTGGACGAAGATCGAGTTGCGAACTTCAATATAAGGTAATTCTTTATCATCTCGGTAGTCGACCGTATATCGATTAACATTGCCGAGGTTAATAATGATGTAGTGATCACATAGGCATGGTAATGTCGTCAAGGCTAGGATTAATGATCTAGCCTTGGCAATCGATCCGTATTGGATAAGTCGGGAAATGTAATACCTTAGAAATAAAGAATAGCGGTTACCTAAGCCAATCCTGTTTCTTCGTTAATTTAGAAATGGCCGGAGAACAAGAAGGATCTCGGGATTCGTCGCCCACTACTTCGGGGGAACCGTCCCAGTTATGTCACTTGCCCCCCCGTCCTGGTAAGGGCAAGAGTCTATATGGCATGTTGCCTCCACATTCCGATGCAATGCCGGAAAACATTGAGGAGGAACAATATAGTGACGGGAATGAGGAAGACGAAGGCAATCCACCTCGGGGTGAGCTTGTAGTTGCCCCAGTGGGAACGTCTCGCGGGTCTACGAAGCCCAGGAAGAAAAAAGCCAAGGAAGATGTCCCTCCCCGAGATGGTCATGGGAATGACTCGGATTTTCCAGTATCTGCTGGTATTACTCCTAAACTGGTTGTCCGATATCAAGCCTATGCTGACGCATTTTACGAAGAACTCGTAGATGAAGCTGATAGAGAAGAATATCCACGACATGCGCTTAAGTTGACAGCCCCGGGTCTAAATGACCGAGCGCATGACTCGAGTCGCGGGATGTGCATATATTGGAAAATGCCGAGATGCGGTTTCAAAGTGAGGGTGTCTAAGTTTGTTCGCGAGATATTACGACATCTCGACGTGGCCCCTGCACAGTTAACCGCACCAGCGTGGTGTTACATAATGAGCTTTAAGTATTTGTTTGATTTCATGCCCGAGTTAGAGTCATATTGGCCCAGTACGGGGTTGTTCTTTCATTATTTCACGGTATTATATAATAATGAGAGCCACATTGCAATTCGGAAGCGTTCTAAGGTTGCGCTCTTTGAAAAGCTATCAAAGGCGGATGATTGGAACCATGGTTGGGTATACCTCGAGAATCCCAAGGACTTGAAATGCTTCCAGGGGATACGGAGGGAGTGGCGTCCTCTAAATAAGGAAAGTTTGATTCCGATTTCTCCTCCATCTCCGACGTCAGATGAATTAAAAGTTATCAAAATTCTTGACAGTTATTTCACAAGTTAGTCTTTTTTTTTTTTTTTTTTAAATATTTGTACCGATATCTCTTTACATCGCATTTGTTTATTTATCTCGTATTGTTATGAATAAATTGTTAACCTCTTTTTTTTTGTTTTGCATACTTCTTATGTCGCAGGCCGCGGTTTTATGGCACTACCTTGGAAGGCCGCTCGTCCAATTCCTATCTTTGCTAACCCAGAGGACGGTTTCATCAAGGAGGTTGCAAAAACCCCAAAGTCGGGTCCTTCTAAGGTTCAGAAGGCGTCGAAGTCGGGTCCTGCCAAGCCTGCGGCAGTCCCTCCGAGATCAGCATCCAAATCCGCAGCCGTCCCAAAAAGCACGAAGGGCAGTGCTTCCGGTTCCTCCCAACTCGGGGCATCGCAAAAGAGGAAAGAAACTTCTGTTGTCCCCCCCTCTCGTTTGACGAGGCAAGAGAAGGGGAAAGACGTTGCAGTAGAGGGACCTGAACCTAAGAAACAAAGGATTCAGTCCGAGATTGTTTTGCGGAAACCTGAGGAGGCTGTGGAGGAACCTTCTCAAGCCCGGGTTGACACTGCTCAGTGGGAGTTGGAAAAGATTATCGAAGCCGCAGCAGGTGACGTGTGGGATCCGGCGGAAGAGCATAAAGAATTCCTCAAGTTGCAGCTTTCCGACCAAGGGCGACATACCGGGTTCGTGTGGGGAACCGAGATTTCTCAGGGCTTCCCGGACAGCATTTTGGCCCATCTTCCCGGGTATACACTTATGCAGGAAGAAGAAGATCATCCCGACATCCGCGCTGCGTATTCTCGGGAAACATTCAGGTTGACCACTACCAAGTATCAAAAGAAGTGGGTTGAAGAGCATCCCGAGCAGGTCGTGGACCACGTGTTGAGGTCACTGCATGACGCCGGAGTTTTCTATGGGTTCCTCAAAGACTCGCTTGATCATGACAAGCGCGGTGCTCTTGCTATCACTGCTGATCAAGATGCGCTTAACAAGGCGATTCTGGAGAGGAATTACTGGTTGAAACTGGCGAAGGAGAAAGACAAGGAGAAGAAAGTGGCTACTGGCCAAGCCGCCGTGAATTTGGCAAAATACGAGCTTGCGTGCATCACGGGCAGGAAGGCCGATGCCGAACGTCAGGAGTTTGAGAAAAAAGCTAAGCGTTATAAACGCAAAGCTGAGAAATATAAGGGCCAAGTCGAGGATTTTGAATCCAAGCTCGAGGTCCGAACCAAGGAGGTGGAAGAGGCGAGATCGGAAAATGTCCGACTAAAGGCCGAGATGCAGAATTTGCAAAAGGAAACACTCAGACGGTTTTTAGGCAGCAAAGCCTTCGCCCAAGCCGTCCCTTATGCATGCAAGGACATGATGACGCAAACCGTTTATGGCTATATGGGTGAACTGGCAAAGCATTATCCTTTTAAACCCGAGCATGTGGGATTTACCAAAGTGGAATCCGAGAAACTTGTTATCCAAGATCTCTCGGATTACGGCTGGGATGAAGAAAATGATGCACTGTTGAACCCGGATGGTACTTTGTTTTATAAGGAACTTGAACTCGAGAACAATCCGGTTTCGAAGATTGTTCATCCTTGGCCTAAAGATAAGTGGCCTAAGCATCTCGACCTACCCGACAATGCAGCCGAGGAGGACAATGAAGACACTCCTTCTGATAGCTCCTCCGAAGGTGAAAAAGAGGATGATACCGAGGTAAGGGATGTCGAAGAGGATGCCGAGGTGGAAAATGCTGAAGAGGGTAATATTTACCAAGGCGGGGAGCAGGAAGATGAAATAGAGTTGGTTCTTTTCAACTCTCCACCTGCTGAAGGGAATACTGCTCCCACGGAGGCGAAGCCCCCTACTCCTTGTAAGAAAAAAGGTCTATTATCGATTCCTCCGAGGTATTTCATTCATGCTTAACCTTACTACTCGTTTTGTTTTGTCTGTAGGAAGGATCATGGCGAGTAGTGAACGCGATATCGGTCTTATGGAGTTTTTGTACCCCCGACATGTGGAAGTTTGAAGATTGTTGTTTTATTTGCACCCCCGAGATGTGGGGGTTAAACAGAATTATGTTGTAATATGTACTGTTTTATTCATACCCCCGAGATGTGGGGGTTTAACAGATTTAAGATGTAATATGGTATTTGATACCCCCGGGATGTGGGGGTTTAACAGAACAATTGAAATGTAACTTGTTTTTTCTAATCGCATGTTTCTTTGCCCGAAGTTGATTTCTTTTCTGTCAATTTTATCTCGGTTGCATGCTTTGATTTTCTTTTGTGAACAAGCAAAAAATGTGCTTGATTGTATATCCCTGCCCCCCCTTTTTTTATTTTTGACAAAAATGGTCAACGTAGGGGGACAGGTACGTCGTGCAAACGTATACGTTACCCCGAGAGGTTTTCGATAAATGTTCACGACATAATAAAATTCATGTTACTGATGTAACAGTCGTCGTCCCTTAGGACTACATTAATTTGTTGTGTATCTCGGGGGTATTACCCGAGACGCATTTCGTTGCCATAAAAGGCTTTCGTTCATATATCTCGGACCCAATAAATGAAACACAATCACAAATAACATAAGATATATATATTGATGAAAGCTTAGAACCATACAAAAATGTGCATCTTGGTCTAAGTGAATACATGGAAAAACAAAGGCTTATCTCGCCCTGAGTATCTCGCGGTTAAATAAAAACATAAAAACGACATACATTAAGTGTAGAATTTGCGAAGATGGCAAGTGTTCCATGGACGAGTAAGTGTGAAACCACTCGGGTCCTCTAATTCATAAGCGCCTTTACCTCGCGGGCGAATGACCTTAAAGGGACCTTCCCATTGGGGAGCAAGTTTGCTTACATGTTTGCCAGTCGCTTCCACAGTTTTGAGTACCAAGTCGCCCGGCTGGAATTCCCGAGGTATCACGTGTTTGTCAAATGCACGTTTAACCCTGCGCTGATACTCCATGGTGCGGATGCGGGCCTTCTCCCGTCCTTCTGTGATGAGGTCGAGTTCCGCGGTGCGAGCATCGCAGTTGTTGTCAGTGGAATATGTCAAAGTACGGAGAGATGGTTCCATCATCTCAATTGGAGTGACTGCTTCCATGCCGAACACCAGAGAGTACGGAGTTTGTTGTGTGGCTTCTCTAGGTGTAGTGCGGTAGGCCCATAGAATTCCATCAAGTATGTCGGGCCAATTCTTTCTGTTTTCGGCAACTTTCTTCTTGAGGCCATCCAGAATGGTTCGGTTTGTGACTTCTGCTAAACCATTGCTAGCAGGGTGGCTGACCGAGGTAAAGTTATTCTGAATGCCCAAGTTGGAGAGGAATGTCATGGTGCGTGCTGCGTTGAACTGTGTTCCATTGTCCGAGATGAGAGCATGCGGTATGCCAAAACGACAAACGATGTTCCGCCAGATGAACTTCTCTGCTGCTGCGGCAGTGATAGTTGCTAACGCTTCGGCTTCGACCCATTTAGTAAAATACTCAACGGCGACGATAATCCAACGGCGCTGTCCGACAGCTTTGGGAAATGGCCCGACTATATCTATCCCCCATAGGTCGAAAGGCCAGGCTCCCGAGATGGATATCTGATCGTAAGCCGGGATGTTGCTCAATTTGCTGTGGTATTGACATCGCTCGCATTTTCGGACTAAGCTTGTTGCATCATGTTGCATGGTTGGCCAATAAAAGCCGGCTCTGAGGATTCGTTTGGCAAGAGTTTTCGCTCCTTGATGGCTGCCGTAGACGCCTTCAAGTACCTCAGATAGCATTTTTGAGGCTGTCTCCTCATTGATACACTTGAGCCAAGGTCGCACGTACCCCCGTTTGTAGAGGTGGTTGTTGAATATAGAGTACATCGGTGCGATCCTTTTCAATCGTCTGGCTTCCAACTGATCAGTGGGGAGAACCCCGGTGTTAAGGAAATTCCACATCGGGGTGAACCAGGACTCACCGGGTTCACCGATAGCGAGTACGGCTACGGTCTCAAGGTTGATGCTGGATTCCGGAATATCCATAACAATCACGGGCCGGTCTTTGTCAAGGTTGCCTGCGGCGCCAAGTTTTGACAAAGCATCAGCTTGGCAGTTTTTGTTGCGCGAAACATGTTGGATATCAACCTCGTCGAAATGGCTCTTGAGCAGGTGGAACTGCTGTCGGTACTTGCGCAACTTCTCGTCCACAACTCGGCATTCATCATTTATCTGCTTGACCGCTAACTCGGAGTCACTGCGAAGATGGACCTCGCGGGCGCCCAATTCTTTAGCTAGCTTAAGGCCTGCTATCATGGCTTCATATTCCGCGGTGTTGTTTGTTACCGGGAATTGAAAATGGAGAGCATAATTCAAGGTTTCCCCGTGTGGTCCAGTGAGGGAGACCCCGGCCCCAGCCCCCTGTAATGAAGAAGCACCATCGACATGGACTGTCCAACGTCCCTCAGACTCGGGAGGAACGCCGGAATACTCGGCGATGAAGTCGGCGAATATCTGGGATTTTAGAGCATTTTGGGGGTGGAAGGAAATATCGAACTCGGACAATTCGAGCGCCCAAGCTAATAATCGCCCGGATGAGTCGAAATTCACGAACGCTTTCTTGAGTGGGATCCTGGTGTAGACCTTTATGGAGTGCGACTGGAAATAAGGTCTCAGCTTTCGTGCGGCTATGACGAGAGCATATGCCTCCTTTTCAATCTGGGAATACCTGGTTTCGGCATCCCGGAGTACATGAGAGACGAAATAAATGGGCTTCTGATCTCGTCCCTCTTCCCGAACAAGGGCAGCACTTACCGCATGACCCATTGTTGCCAAGTATAACACCAGGATATCGCCAGCGGTCGGCCTGCTAAGACGTGGTGGATTAGCGAGGTAAGCTTTGACTTTCTCGAAGGCCGTGTCACACTCCTCTGTCCATTCAAATTTGGCTGATTTACGCATGGCTTTGAAGAAGGGGAAGCAAACGTCCCCGGATCTCGCGATGAACCTGTTGAGGGCGGCCAACTTGCCTGTGAGGGATTGTAACTCTTTGAGGTTCCTCGGTGGTTTCATATTGAGGATGGCTTGCAATTTGGAAGGATGGATCTCAATACCTCGCTTAGAAACCATGAAACCAAGGAATTTACCACCGGTTAGACCGAAAAAACTCTTCTTCGGGTTGAGTTTCATGTTGGCTGAATTTAGTGTCGCGAAGGTCTCTCGGAGATCTCGGACATGGTCGAGGTCGGACATACTCTTGACAA
Source organism: Carex parvula (assembly GCA_025461045.1). NCBI lineage: Eukaryota > Viridiplantae > Streptophyta > Magnoliopsida > Poales > Cyperaceae > Carex > Carex parvula. The sequence continues at coordinate 405,393 of JAJGRW010000763.1, forward strand.
GCAAGTCGTCCACGTATGCCTCTACATTTCGCCCTATCTGGTCGTGAAATACAGTGTTGACCATGCACTGGAACGTGGCTCCAGCATTACGCAACCCGAAAGGCATAACCCGGTAGCAGTATAGCCCCGAGTTAGTGGTGAAAGCAGTTTTCTCCTCGTCATCTTTGCTCATCCGGATTTGGTTATACCCGGAGAACGCATCCATGAAGCTGAGGTAGGCATGTCCCGAGGTGGAGTCGACCAGTTGGTCAATTTTGGGCAAAGGGAATGGATCCATGGGGCATGCCTTGTTGAGGTCAGTGTAATCGATACACATACGCCAGTCGCCATTGGACTTCTTGACAAGCACGGGATTGGCTGTCCATTCAGGACACTCGACATTCCTGATAAAACCAGCATCGAGAAGTTTCTGTACTTCGCGTTTAACGGCCTACTGCCGTTCTTCCCCCATGTTACGTTTCCGTTGCCTAACTGGTTTTGAGCCCGACTTAATATGTAAGCGGTGCTCCGCTATTGATCTTGGAATGCCTGGCATGTCGGCTGCGGTCCAGGCAAAAACGGATTGGTTTTCTCGGAGGAAGCTGATTAGCTCTTCTTTTGCCTGCCCCTGGACTGCCTTTCCAATATTGAGTGTCTTGCCATCACCCAAAACGAGTTCTTCGACTTCGTCAGCGGGTTCAAGGGAAGTTTTTGCCTCAGCTTTATCTACTGGGTCTAGTGCCAGGTCGGTGTTTGGAGGTAAAAAGTCAGTACTTGAACGCAACCGCTGTTGGTTGGTTTTGGCGTCGGATTGATCGACCTGGTGAACAGAGCCTCCTTGGCCTTGAATAGACGTCATGTAGCATTCGCGTGCCACCTGTTGTTGGCCACTTTCTTCTCCTATCCCGTTATCAGTGTGGAACTTGATTTTTAGGTGTGAAGGGGAAATAACCGCGCCTATTTTGTTCAAGGTTGCTCTCCCTAGAATCGCGTTGTATGCAGAGGGAGCGTTAACGATGAGGAAATCCACCATGACTTCCACTGTTCGAGGAAATGTGCCGAATGTCACTTTGAGCGGCATCATTCCCCGAGGTTGAAGGGCATCGCCCGTGAAACCTATCAAGGGTGAAATGTGTTGTTGGAGCGCGCGAGTGTTGAGGCCCATTTGATTGAAGGCCGATAGGTACAGGATGTCTGCTGAGCTTCCCGTATCAACTAACACCCTCTTAACTCTGTGAGTATTGATTTTGAGATTCAGTACCACGGGATCATCGTGTGGGCTAGAGATCTCACCTAGGTCCTTCTCGGAGAAAGATATCGCTTCCTCGGGCCGAGGTCGCTTTTTGTCGGTTTCGACCTGTAGAACAGTGGGGTGCGGTTTTCGATTGTCACGAGGTAAGATTTTTCGGATGGTCCTGCGATGGCCACCACTAATCACGTTAATGACAGGGCTATTCTGCCGCTCCTGGCGCCTTGTCTCGGGACCATCCCGAGTTTGATGTCCGACCTCACCAACTCGAGGTCCTGTATAATCCTGTTTGTAAGGAATAGGTTTCTTAAAAACCTTACCTTTACCGTTGTATTTCCTGGAGAACTTTCTGAAGAAATCGGGGTTGATGAACTCGATCAGCTTACCCTCGCGGGCTAGCCTCTCCGGGATATCTTTGAGTTGAAGGCAATCCGCAGTGGAGTGCCCATTGAATCTGTGGTACTCACACTTCCGTGAGTTGTCTTGTACCGCGAAAATGCTTTCAGGCAATGGCGGAGGGAGGTCGAACATGCCCTCTATGATGTTGTACATCTCGTGCCGCTTCTTAGTGAGAGGTGCATACCTTACGAAGTGTTGGCGGTATCCCTCGGTGCCAGTTTTGTGTTCTTGCTCGGTCGGTCGGTTGGGTTGGTTTCTTTGAGGTTCTCTTTGGTTGCGAAAGCTGTCCTGAGTCGGCTGTTTATTAGTTCGGTGGCGGGGAGATCGAGATCTAGGCCTCGCGGGACTCCCGTTGTCGTCCTCGGCACGGATGTAACCTTCCGCAAAGGTTACGAATTCCCTCAGAGTGGTCATTTTCTTCATGTGGGCTTCATAACGCAAAGTTCCCGGACCCCCTTTACGGAGCCCTTTCTTGATGGCGGCTAAGGCGAATTCTTCATTGAGGTTCTGAATTCGCCGAGATGCTTGTATAAAACGGTTAACAAACGCACCTGTTCTTTCGCGCTGCCTCTGGACAATATCTAGGAGCATTTCACATGTTGCTTGTGGCGGTTTGATAATAATATACCTCTCCAAGAACAGTTTCGCGAAGTCCTCGAATTTGTTGATGGACCTCCGAGGTAGTGTCATGTACCAGTCCCATGCTTCTCCAGTTAAGCAAGTGGTGAAGACACGGCACATGATGGCATCGGTGGCTCCAAGGAGGCGGAGTCGCTCAAGGAATCCGTACACAAAGTTGTGCGGATCCTGTGTGTCGCCGCTACCCCGAAAGCTTGGAAGGGTCGTCGGATACTTGAAATCCGTCATTGATTGGCGGTAGATGTCTCTGGATAGGGGACCATCCTCGATTCCCATAGGCCGAGAGTAGGTGCCTGTCTTCTGGGATTCGAGTTCGGCTAGTTTGGCCGCGAGTCTGGTTTGGATCAGCTCTTCAACTTGAGCCATGTTGATACCTCGGGTTGGGGTAGGTGATCGCCGGTTCCTTCTTCGGTCATCGCGGCGAGCTCTATCCCGACCTCGGGGTGGGCTTCGTTCGCGTTCTCTATGGGAGCGAGATTGTTCTCTGCGGGATGGTCTGGGCCCTCTGCCGTGATTAGCTGATTCTCGCTCGTCGTTGTGGTGAACCTCGGGACCTCTGGGGTGTGGCAGTCTTTCGGGATCAGGTTCCCTGTTCTCATCCTGCCCTTCCGGCCGTCTTCCTTCATCGGGATGTACCCCTGTTGGCAGAACATTTTGGCCTCTGCGTTCGGACTGGACCTGTTGTGCTGATGGGGTAGGCGTATCTGTCTGGTTACCAGTTCGGACCTGTACAAATTCTGGGTCCAGATTTCTTGGAGAGACATTTGCCGGTCAACTGTGGACACGGTATGCTGACAAAGGTCGCGGTTTAGGTGCGGTGGGCGGTACGGTCTGGTGTATAGGTCGCGGTGGTACTTGCTGAGAACACGGTATTGGACCTGTCATGGGATATATCCCGTGAGCGCCTCCCGGGCCCCATTACCCAGAGGGTGTGACATAGGGATACTGGGGAGCCGTTGGTGTGTAAGGTGTGTAAGCGGTCGCGCCGTAGTGATACAACGGCGTTTGCTGAGGATAATATGGTATGTAAGGTATCTGATAGGCACCAGTTACGGGGTTGTGCTCGGTGTAGAGCGGTTTAGTCGTGTTCCCTTCGGTGAACGAAGGTCGATGGGTGATGTCGGGGCCTGTGTGGCGAGACTGTGCAGGTTGGGGACCAGGGGGTCGTATCATTGAGCTGCTTGGCCTCGCCCCTAGAGGCTGACTGTGGGAGGTGTTTCCCGTAGGCGGGGTTACCAAAGGAGGGGGTGTGATCGCTACTCCTGGCGGGATCGTTACCCCTGGTGGAAGCGGGATTGATGTGTTTGGTTGAGCCATCTAATTCTCTGTGTTCGAGCTAGGCGTGGCCCCACGGTGGTTGATACGTCCTATCTCGGGAGATGAGGCCGTATGGAAGTTTGGGCTGAGCTGGATTCGTCCTGCCAAAGGATGGCAGGCCGAGATATGGATCGGGTTAGGAACTCGGGGTGGATTGTGAGAGATTCGGACTCTAACCTGTATGATCTCTCTCTTAGTGAAAAATTGCGTCCCCTGTTTCATGGGGATCACTGCCTTATATAGTCCAGCCATAACTGCCATCTCGGGCGTTTATGGGGAACGTGGGCAGTTATGTCAGCCGTTACTGGGACGTGGGCATTAAGCTAGCCGTTACTGGGACATCGGCATTAAGCTAGCCGTTTCCCCGGCTATCCCGTATGTCGGTTGGCATGGGCCTATATTAAGGCTCTGGTTTGGGGCAGGCATATTGGGCCCCGGCTTAACGAGCTTTTTGGGCTTTTTCATATGACGTCGGGTTGGCCTTGTAAAGGTCCGAATCCCAGTCTTTCATGGCCCAGTTTGGAACAAGTAAAAGGGCCTGTGGAACATGGCCCTATCATTAGCCCCCGAAGTCGGAATGCATCAGCGAGATGCTTTCGACTTGAGGGTGGATAACTCATAAAACATACTTTATTAAATGTTATCTATATCATCTTGGGTTTAAGACATGTCGGTCATCTATCCCGGACACGTAACCCGAAGTTAATGTGTTATCATAGTGAGTAACCTGAGACAACTAAGCGTACTTAGTGTCGAGGATTTTTTTTTTTTTTTTAGTGTGCTAGTGATGCTGTAATAACTCGGGGTAACATATGTCGGGTACATGTCTTGTTACAAACCCAACAATTAATGTGTTAATATATACCTATCTCGGTATGTATCCGACAATTAATGTGTTAACATACTTGCCCCAACATGGTTTCCGAGTTAGTCAAAGATCAATAAAAGAAGTGAATCATAGAAATGATAAATAATCATTGATATCATAAAAACAGAACAAGCCTAAATATATAAGAAAACATCGAAATCATACAACGCCTATTTATACTAAACATGAGACATGATTTAATGCAGTGCCTGGAAGTATGTTTCCACTTCTGTCATGTCACGCCTTCCAAGCACCACGTGGTCCATGCTCAGCAAAAAGACGGGTGTGATGTCGTTTCTCGGACCACTTATACCCTCTCATTGTCGGTGTCTTCAAAAAGATTGTCGGCGTCGAGTTCATCTTGGTTAGCGGTGTACAAACTCGGTCCTCCAGCATTGCAGGATAAACACCCAGGACATTTCCAGAACCGACGACGAGGGTCCGACCGACCTTGGATGTCGTAATGGGTGAAACAACTCCACTCCTTTCAATATCTGTATAATTATTCTGAATAATTATATTTCTTGCGGTTGTTGATTTCGGTAATTTATACAACGTGTCCTACACGTTTATAAATTAACCGGTTAACTTTTATACAACGTGTCATACACGTTTATAAATTAACTAATGTTTTTGCTTGTCATTTTACATGACATTTATAATATAATTATATCAAGTATAATTAATTATAAACCATCTTATTATTGATCATAACCAATTTATAATCAATCAACAAGATTCTCCGATTAACTCCTATAGGTGTGACCCGATAGGATCTGTGTTATGTTGGTAAATAGAATTAAAACTATTTTAACTTCTATAATCATGAGAGGCATCTGGCAAAACACATCATGACCATCCAATTACATAGATGATGATGTACAGTACAATATCACGATCCAGTAAACTATTTTACTCGTGTTTAATTCTTTCGTCTCATAGTATCAGATCAGTTTCAAGGTAGGTATGTGTCATCCTTGCAAACTAATCTTTTCTTGATCTTAAGTTAGATTATCAAATATGATTAACTCTTTAATCATACCGTGCACTGATAATCTTACTTTATCAATGGGCCCAGTGACACTATAACTCGTATAATAAATACGAGGAACAATAGTACTTTTGGTAGACCATCACTACCTCAGCTAAGTTATGTATACCGAAGAGCTACCATTATAGCTACTTTTTACAGATAGCGTTAGGTAACAATCACACATACACATCTCTTAGTTAGGAAAGATGAATACCTCATACTTTAAAATTTAACACTGAATGAAAGCATTAATGACACAAACACAATTCCGTATAATGTTTCATTCGGGGTCTGTCAAATACCATATTCTCTAACATGTATCTATGTGATTAAATTGACAACTCTTTGTCTATGGTCAGTAAAACTTTAACCATCATTTAATCCACATACTAATCTTTAATTGGTTAATTAGTGTTCTTTGCTAATTACCTCGGTTAGTGACTATTAAGAGTATTTATCATCTATATTATGAAGTTCTACTCATTTCGAATCCGAATGCCGAAATGATCCATAATTCGATAAAACTCAAAGAACAAAATGATAATATTATTAATCATTCAATTCATGAACAAAGCTTTATATAATTAAATTATCGTATTATTGACTTCTAGATTATTACACTAACATATAGTACGTCCAAAATAGGCATAGTATGAGGGTGCTATTTGATGTCTCATTATTAGACCTATAAAACCGACCAATTTCTGTACCAAAATATGTGTTTCAAACCACTAAATTGCATTGTTCACATTGAATATCAATAGAATATGGTACTGCTGCATTTTGGTTATAACTTTGCAAGAAATAGGCGAAAACAAGCAAAAGACCAGAATTCTGACATCCTCCATGCGGGTCGCGTCGAATTAATTTCGCCAGGGCCCAATTAAACCCCATTAAGATGCCTATATATACAGAGGCCTGGCGCAAATTAACAAAGGGAAACATTTGGATCTGATCGGGATTTCAAGGGGTCAAGGGATCCACGATTTTTCACCAAAAACAGATCTGATCGGTTTGAAAGGAGTGCTTGGCGCGTGACAGAGGAGAGGCGATCTGGAGCCAAGAAGGATTCGACTTGGAGAAGAAGATTCGGCCAGAAGCTTCGATCCTCTTCAATCCTTCATCTCTCCATCATGATTTGCACTCTCTTTCTCTCTTTTATTTCGTTTTTGATCATGTTTGAGTAGTCCTGTAGTTTCAGGGGTTTGGATGTAGTTTTAGACTTTGTTTGATAATGCACATTGATTGAATCTGAATGTTATTTGTGTTTCTTTGATTCTTGTATTATTGTGATTGCTTGATCTAAATTGCTTGATTGATTCTTGATTGTCTACTGTTGAATGTCTATGGTATTTATTCTTGTAATTTGGTCTTGATGTTTCTTGCAAATTAGGTTAAGTATTTGAGGTAGATCTGAGATCCGAAAGGTGAGGTCAATAGTAGCCGAGAGGTGAAATTTCCACCTGTGGATACCTTTAGTAAACAGAACTGAAAACTTAGGTTTGATTAAACCTAGGAAGGTGAAATTGCATTTCCGTACCAGGTCTGTTAAGCCAACACACGAGAGTTGAGGTTTAGTAACATTAGGTACGGTCAATCGAGCCTTACACGATTTAAAACAACCAGAAACAGACATGTGCAGGTTCAGCTCAAGGGGCCATGCGGGTCGCGTGAGAGAGCACGCGGGTCGCGTCACAAGGGTCGCATACGAGAGTATGCGAGTCGCGTGGTAGGTCCAGAGTCGCTTGAGGGCCACGCGGGTCGCGTGCGAGAGCACGCGGGTCGCATCACAAGGGTCGCATACGAGAGTATGCGAGTCGCGTGGCAGGTCTAGAGCAGCAAAGTTGAAGATGAAATCTGAAACCCTTGAAACGCCTTTTATACAATAGTCCAAAACCAAACATTTAATTGCTTTTACTTTCTGTCATTGAATTTGTTACTGAACTTAGGAAACATAAACAAACACAAACAACCATTTCAACTTCTAGTACTTAGCTAAGTAAAGTAAATTCAGAAATTGAGTCATCCCTGTGGATCGATACCCGACTAGACTATACGACGGGATTGTGCACTTGCAATCTTAGTCGAAAGTTGAATAAGGTTTAAAAGCTACAGCTCGCTGTAGTGAAACTTTGTGATACACTTTTGTGCGAACACTATTCCGAAAAGAAAACATGCGCAGCAGTTTACAGAACATGGTAGTTCAAATTAAGTATCATGTTCTACCACGTTTTTTTACCATGATCTGTTTCTAATTTGATTTTTTTTCAAAGAGGAAAAGTTCTACATATTTCTTTTACCTTTCTAGAAATACATAGTACGCTAAAAATGGATTTCTTATGAGAGAGATATGCTCCAAATAAGAAACGTTGTGCAGCAGTTTTTTCAGAAAACGTGGTAAACTATTTTGGACAAACTTTTAATTGTGGAAACAATTCTTAAATAAACATGGCCATAATGAACAATAGCCATTAGACTTTATTTATTGGGCCAAGTTCTATTTTTCTTATTTGAATTAATTAAATATAATTAACCTAATTAATTGTAGTATCATATATAATTATCCCAAATAATTATATTTATCATGTTTTGATTTATTTCTAATTAATTCCTTATTGGTGTGATCATGTGGGATCTATGTGTTAGTGTTGTGATCTAGAAGTCAATCATAGAATGATTGTATTCTAAGTTTTGTTTCATGTATTGGATGATTTGTTTATCATTTTGTTCCTTGAGTATTTCATTACTTATAGATCATTCAGGTTGAGGACCTGAAATTGTGGAACTCTATACATGAGTTAATGAATACTCTAAATGTCCCTAATCTTGGTAATTAACAAGGAACATTAATTACCGGTATAAGATTAGCATTTGGATTAGATGATGATCATGTTTTACAGATCATATGACAAGGAGTTGTCAATCTAATCAAATGGATACCTGATGGAGATCAGAGGATTGGACGTGACCAAAGTAAAACATTTAATATGGATTGTGTTTGTGTCATTAATGTTTTATTTGTGTCTTGAATTCTAAGGTATGAGATGATTGTTTCTCTCACATGAGAATGCGTATTCATGGGTATTATCCAACGCTGTCCGTAACTGGCAGTCATACAGATTCTATCTCAGTATGTATCTCTTATGTGGAGAGATAGTAATTATCAAAAATACCAATGTCCCTCATGTAAATGAGTGATGATATCACTGGGCCCCTTGATGAAATAATACAAGTATGTGCACATATGATTGAATTCAGATCCAGTGCAGTAACCCAATTTTTGAGTTTTGATCCAAACCGTCCAAGGTGCTCTAACACGAATCTTAAAGAACCTGGACCCCACAAATAATACTGGCCCCCTGCGCTACCACCGAATAAGCACCGTACACGTCTAAACTCAAAAATTGGGTTACTTTAGGGGATCCGGACTCCATATGATTAAGGAGTTAATAATAATTACTGAATTATTTCGGAATCAAGAAACGAATGGATTTGCAAGGATGACACATTCTTACCTTGAATCTATTCATGATATCATAAGACAATGGAATTGACACGAGGCAATTGTTGCTTTTGGGATCGTGATATAGCATATTGCTAGGTGCCGCTTGTAATTTATAGAATCGAAAGGAGTTTCAGATTCCATTGCCAAATGACATAGATTCCACAGGGTCACACCAATAAGGAATTAATTAGAAAGGCTCATTGATTTATTTGACATGTGTGACATGGCTGATAAATAGAGTTCTCTATCTAAACATGAGATAAATAATTATGGGGATAATTATATGATGTTATGGATTTAATTAAATGGTTTAATAAAATCTAAATATCAAGAAAGATCAAAATGGAAGAAACTTTGTGAGCCACAAAAATGAGTTTTTGTGGGCAGCAAAGAGTTATGTATTTCCACCACGATTTCTGTGAACAGAACTTAAAACGGGTATATCTCATCAACCGTAGCTCCATTTTCAGTGTTCTATGACTTTTTGGAAAGCTTGCGAGAAGATCTACAGTTTGATGTAAAATAAGTTGTAGGTCTACGCCGTATGCGAAATGCCCATGCAGTATGCGATATCGCATAGTGCGCTGTTGGGCCAGAATCAGCTATTTTTGGCCCAGATTAATTATGAAAATTGTGGAGAACGTGGGAATCGCGTCTAGGTCGGTGGAGACTCTTCTAAACAACATGAAAGTTATTTAAAGAGGTCCATACTACCTAGGATTTAAAACCTAATGATTACTCATCTTCTTAGAGAGCCAAAACTGTCTCTCTCATGCGTTGAGAACCCACAAACCCTAGAATCAAGCTAGTTCTCTTGGATGATAGGGATTAAGGAGCGACCAAACTAATACTCTCTAGCAAGAGAAAACTTTGGTTTCTAATTAATTTCTTGGTGGATACCGTGAAGGGCTTCTACTTTGAAGTCTCAACTTGTGCAAAGCACTGCAATGCATCAACAACCATTAGCATCGACAAAGATGTGAAGGATCTTCAACTCTACATCTCAATGACCTTCCTTTCTTGTTTGGAGATAAGAAACAAAATGTATGATGTTTATAGATTTGGAAATTTGATTTTGGTTTGATTCAGTCGCACATGATGTTCTCTTTTGGTACTTTTCTTGTCAAAATTTTAAAATTTCGCTGCCTTAAGTACCATAAGAACCCAACACTATGTCATGTTGGCAATGACATAATAACATTTTATACTATAAACTATAAGCGGTACTAGCTATACATTATAGTTACCCAAATGATACAGATGTAAAGCACCATTTTACAATACAAAATCCCTTAAAGTAATGCTATAAATAACATCACTTGTGTTTATTCCTTGTTTCATGATATTATGAATATTATACAAAGTATGGTTGTGTCATCTTTGTATTATATTTGTTTCTTGGTCTCTTAAGTAAATTATTAATATATAACTGCACTTTAGTTATATTACATGCATCATAATTCTACTTTATCAAGGGGCCCATAAAATATAATTACTCATTATCGATGTAGAGCAACAATACTATTGATACATAACTTTATCCCGCACAAGTTCTTAATAAAGAACTCTAATATTTTTATCACTACTATTAATGAACAGTTTTTCATATTAATCACATTATATACTTCTCATGTGAAAAAAAAATGTATCTCATATCTTGAAATTCTAAGACACAATGGAAACATTAATGACACAAACATAATCCATATAATGTTTTCATCGTTGGGTCAATTCAATATATGAAACATTTTATATATTTATGTTATTAAACGATAAACCTTTATCAATACTTATAGAAATACAATGTACTTTAATCAACATGACAAACTTACCATGGTATATTAGTGTTTCATGCTAATAACCAAGTTTGTGAACATTTTAGAGATTTATGTTTGTTATCATATAGAATTCTATGGTTCAAGACTAAGAACATCTTTTTGAACACTTCTAAAGATAAATATAAAACTCATGAAACAAAATACACATCACATTCAATTTACAAGCATAACATGTAAAAGTAATCAACATAAGATAACTTTTAGAACACATAACTAACACCCATTACATCTGTAAACATACTTTGAAACTTTAAAACCATGGCATTCAGGTATATATATGTTGACATACATAAATTAAGTCTCACTTGATACATATTCTCTTATTATATTTTAATGACCAACCTATAAGTTCCACTAACAAGGAACAAAATTATTTCCCTCCCTTGACCAAACCATCCAGTGCCATCAGAATGAACTTATAGTTTCGGCTGTCACTAGGTCCAAAACCATGGGCTTCCCTGCGGCATTTACAAGCCATAAAACCATAGAAAGCCCAAATAGCTATACACAAATTCAAGTCTTTTCGGAACCAATTCCGAGTACAGGAGATCCGCTTTAAAAGTCGTGCAAACTTCAAAGTTAAACAGTGGATCCATATCCTCGACGGTACGTAAAAGATTCCCTTTTACAATTAGCTATTTACGGTTTGAGATTAACTCTCAGCCCGTTTGGGATTCTGGCTGACTGAGGGGGCAGTATTATTGGGCTTTGAGATTCGTACCAAGTTAAAAAGAACTGTCCAGATCAGGTAATTGTAAAAGATTCCCTATTACGGTACCGGGGAGGATGTGAATTCGTTAAACAGTCCGGATCCGAATCTACTAGAATCTGGTACCTCACGTACCTGATATGATCGTAATTTTGACTACTGAGAATAGCCCGTCCTCGTGCAATGAACCCATGTGATGAAAATCAGAATTTCAGGATTCAATTTCTTATTGACAAGATCGACAGGTCCTTTGTTTCAAAAAATAAGAAAGAAATTAAAAAACAAGAGCAAAACCTAATTTCATTTTTAAATAATCAAAAGTACAGCCTTGTCTTTTCCCCACGCATGTACAAAGTACACATCCTATGCGTCCTTTTGACCCCTCAAGAATACGCAGGAGAAGCACAGTTTATGCAAAACTTAAGCAGTATTTACGGCAACAGGGGCGTCAGCATGACCACCCCACTCAGTCCATGATCCATCGTATATCGGCACGTCAGTCTTTCCAAGCCGGTGAAGACCCTGCAGTGGTGTGACCATGTAACTTGTTAATAATTATAAATGTAATTACAGTTGTTATTATAAAGATAAGCATGAGCTAAGTTATCTTGTTTATTCCGCTGTAGTAAAAATCTTTTACCAGAGCAAGGATGCAAGCAGTAACACCGGTTCCACAAGAAGTAACCACTGGACGATCCAAAGAGATACCTGTAGTATATCAGATTCACAAGCAAAAATATACATTTGAAAAGTTTGCCCAAAATATTAGCTGGGAAAAAGATTAAATCAAAATGCACAAAGATAAGACACTGATTTTCTTATATCAGGAACTATCAATGTAGGACTAGAAAAAAAAAAAAAAAGAGTAAATTTATAACATGCACCAAAATGTGGAATATAATTAAGGCTAAGCAGAAAAGGAATATACACCATGTGGTCCTATTAAAAATGGAATTATCACCACTTTGCCTATCTATGACCCAAATTCACATTGCCAGTCTAACACATCAGAAAGTTCACCTTTATCTTTGATCATAATAGGAAGCAACCATTTTTTTCTTATCTAAGCATATGGGAAACAATAAAAATTAAAGCAATTTTCATCACATTATGATTTCTAAAATTTACTGGATGCTCGCAATGCCAGCTTCCATAGAATGCCCTCTGGATCTAGCAATTTTTTTTTTATTTTCCTAGCCATTTTTCGTGCATTCTTTTTAGATTCCATAAACTGTCTTTATATTTTATGAACGCAACATCCTACTTAGATATCAAAATGTGACCAAAACTTGCATAAATCTCTAACTGGGGGAAGTAAGGTATACAGCCATACAGGGTATTTTATTATTTATTCATAAACAAATGTCTTAGTTATAATTACTTCTTATCTTTGAAGGCACACATTCGTACAAATATGTTATAGTTATTACTTTTTATCTTTGAAGGCAACACTGATAAATATTCTTTAGATTTTTGATATTAAATAGCACCTCAAGATGATATTTAGACAATTATGTTGGGTGGACTGGGGTTATGGGGCAGTAACTTACCTTCATCCTCAAACTTTTTACGGAGTTCACTTGCAGGTAATAACATCTGTGAACTATCCAGCACCTGCAAGACAAATTAATACATCTCAGTGTAATAACAGAAAACTAAAACATACGTGTCCGAGACCATTAAATTACCGTAGAAAGCTTATTCAACAAGATTGATCTACACAAGCATGGGAAATGAAAAAGATAAATAAGGTTCCAACTGATAAATTGGTTATAGAAAACATAAAGTTGCCTGAGTGAAAGGAATGCATTTGCTGTTAGGTACGTGGCCGGCTCGTAATCCCTTCCTTGGTTCTGGAGCTGCACCATCAAATCTAAAGAAAGAAGAAAGAAAGAATCAGCTGATTTTACAAGTGTCTGGAAACAATTCTAAGGCATAAGTAGTTTCATGTAATAACATAATAAAAGAACCCAAAATACCCTTTTCGCAAGTTTAGTTATATGAGACATAAATAATAGTATCATAAGATAAATCTCAAACAACTAAAAATAAGCAAATGAATAATTAATGAAACTGGTCAATATATGTAAGTCATCAACAACTACTGGATTGACACAGAAACATAGTGTCATCATATACAAGATAACTAAAAATTACCTAGATTTTGAGCGGGCATCTATATGTTGATGAGACTGGAGGTCAATGTTTTCTTTAATCTGAAAATTATAATAAACGTTATAACATTTAAAATATGCGGTTTCTCTTGTAAGCGAACTTGCTCATAATCATGAATTATGGTGTATGAGCTGCTGTTAAAAAATAGTTAAAAAAAGAAAATGAAAATGACAACCCACATTATATTAAACTAATTGAATTCATAGCAAACCTGATCTAAGTTCCACAGGAGATGTGGCTGTAACTTTGCTTCAAATGTAGTAGGGCCCGTCTTTAGAGAAAGAAAAAATTCATAAGCCAGCAACTTGTAGAAGTTATACAAGAGTAACTAATACCATGAAGCAAGGGTCTAATGGCCTATTGACCCCTACCTGGGATGCCACCACATTTTTTATATGGTTCATGACAATAAATTGTACTGTTAGACTTACTCTTTTAAACTCTGTTTATCCTCTATACCCTTATATACATTGTCAGTTTATAAGGCTCCTAAGACTATAATTAGAAGAATTAATTCTATTAGGAATAGATTTCTTTGGCAAGGTTCAGATAGGAGTAGGAAAAGATACACTCTAGTTAATTGGACTAAATCATGTTTAGATAAAGCCCATGGTGGATTAGGGATTCTAGATTTACAGAATATGAATATAGCATTGTTACTAAAATGGTGGTGGAAGTTTCAAGATGATAGTTATCACGATTTGTGGAAAACTGTCATTCAACACAACTATTATCTTGCAAACAACCTAACCTTTTCTTTTTTTTGGAAAGCAGTCATGCAATTAGAACATTTAGGGAAAATTAGTGTTACATTTGAACCAGGCATTAACTCCTCTTTGTCCTTCTGGCATACGTTATGGATAGGTAATTGTAGTTTAGCTACGAAATATCCCCAACTTTACAATTTATGCTCCACTCCTCAGATTACTATTAGTTCAGTAATAAACTCGCAAGGTTCTAGGTTGCATTTTAGACGACAATTAAGTGGTATATTACTTGTAGAATGGCACCAGATTTTAAGTCTCATTAGCTCTTGTAGTTTTACACACTATATAGACAAAATTGCTTGGAGATGGGAACCTTCAGGATTGTTTTCGGTCAAATCTTTATACCACATCATTAATTTTAGGGGAATTAGTAAAAATAGATTTGCTATTTGGTGGGAGCTACCTCTTCCACCAAAAATTAGGATCTTTATGTGGTTAGTCATGCATAATAGAATATTAACTAAAACCAATTTGCATAAAAGAGGTTGGATTGGTGATTTACAATGTCAATTTTGCACTAAAAAAGAATCGGTGAACCATCTTTTTCTTAACTATACTGTAGCTCAGCAAATCTGGTTTTGGCTAGGTAATTGTCAACAAATATACTCCCAATGGCACACTTGCTCTAATATTTTTGATTTTGCAGGTACATTATCCAAAGAGCAGCAAATTGCATTCTTAGTAATATTCAGTGCTGTATGTTGGACCTTGTGGAAATATAGAAACTCGGTTATTTTTCAACATTCACCTTGTAAAACAACACGTTCTATTATATTGCTCATCATTTCTGTGTTTGAATATTGGACAGGCCATATGGACAAGAAAATCAAGATGGCAGCAGCTCAGTGGTTGCCGGATGAGTTAGATGCTATTTCTTTGAGCGTGTGGGACCCAAATGACATGCAAATGGTGGTGTACCAGCCGGAGATAGCACAGGCTAGGCACATAGGAGGGGCAGCTGGCTCGCCAGCAGATTGATGATATGACGCACGCTTCTCCTTTTTGCACACATCCGAGTCTAGGCGTAGTTTCCTTTAGTCCCATTTTGATAGATGGCTTAGCTTACGTGTTATTTTTTATCACAGTGTTTTGGTGGACTGTAAAGGGCATTTGTCTTTTGCTCTTTGTTAGCTTTTGTGGTTATTTTCTAATACTTGGGAACTGATACTATGGACTTGTAAGTTACCGTTATGTTTCTTATATGAAACGGGCACATATGCCTTTTTTCAAAAAAAAAAAAAAATTGTACTGTTAGAATTTATATTCAGTAGTCTATGCACTTGTTATGGGGGCTAGTAGGGAGGAGGGTCTGAACGCAAATGATAGTTCCAAACTTCATAGACCGTACATGCCAACCTTATCTCCACTATGCCATGGTAAAACAATCTTGTATAAAAGATCTATACAAATTGGGGAAACATACATGCTGGCCACTATAGACTTTCCCGACGGCTTCTCTTGCAGCATTGGCCTTCAAAATAGCATCGCTAGAAGCGCTGGATTCAACATCATATCCAGAAGAGCGCCACTGAGGTAGACCACCATCCAACACCCATACTTTGTCATGCCCAAAAACCCTAAACATCCTGTCATTTTCCCAGAAATTGAATGTACAGGTAAATAAGTTAAAAATGACCATGTATATTATCTGCTCTTGTTAAATACTCCTTAAAAATCATTTCCGGCACGGTCACATTTTCTTTTTAAGAAAATTACACCAGCAGCTTTTTCATCTCTCTACAAACAGCCGCCAACCTACTAGGTTAATATTTTTCCTCCAAGTTCAAATTGAACTAAAGTCAGTCCAAGCAATATTTATATTGTAACCAGGTCAACACTAATTATATAGGAAGAAATTTTCTTTTCTTTTTTTTTTTTTTTGATAAAAGGCTTTGCGCCCGTTTCATTTAAGAAACCAGTAGTCCATTACAACAAGAAATTTTCTTTAAAGTTATATAAAAGAAGGAAACAATATAGTCAAATCTTCAAAGCACTTGATCCAGTTGGGAAAAAAAAAAGAGCTCACTAAAGTCCAGGGCAAAATTGTCATGACTCAAAGAGTAAATTTCTGCCCTCATGCATTGAGCTAAGCAATTGATGGTTGCAAATATGAGAACTGTTGGGTGTTGTTTTTAAATAAGCAAACACAGTGTGTAAATTACATAGGAGAAAAGGACCACATACCACCAAACACGAGCGGCACTGAAAATACCCTTGCCATCATAAACAATGATGCCATCCTTGTTATATATGCCAAGTGCCGACACAGCTGCTGAAAATGCTTCTTCGGACGGCAACATGTGTGGGAGCTATTTAAGAAGAAGGTAACATGTGAGAAGTAAACAAATATTAAGTACAAAACCATTCTTTCCTCCAACATGTTAAAAGACATTGTAAACAGGTATTTCTAGCAGTGCTGGCTTCGCTACTTTTGACCAACTTTTGCAGATCTTTATTTTTCTCTACTTGTCTAATTATTGTTTCTCATAAGTTGATGGTTTAGAATAAAGACAACCGAGGACAATGAAGAGTGAAATGAGGCCAAACTAAGATAATTGAGGCTGAATTCAGGGTACAATGAGATACACTTGCATCATGCCAGAATCTAATAACGTATCAGTGAGATCACCTACCAGTATCAGCCTCATAAATCAACCTACGCTGCTGCACTAACCCTCTTGGCTTAATTAAGGCAAATGCAAAGCTCAGTTTCAAATGAGAATAAGCCAGGTTAAATTAAACTGAGAATAAACTAAGATACATTTTGGTCTGACTGAAGAACTTAGTTTATTGACCTCAATTATTTTTTAATTTGGCCCAGAATAAACACCATAATCAACTGTGTCTGTTTTTATGTTCTTCCTCTGTTGCGTAACTCAAGCGAAAGTTTGACAAGAAAAAAAACATCAATCAGAAAAGGTTGTAAGGTAACTCACATTTGATGATCTGTCTGAAATTCCATCCACATCGAAGAATAATGCACCTGGAATGTGGGCCACCTGCTCATTTTTAAAATGGACTTAAAAGACCCTGCTAACCTTTTTTGAAAACATTATTTTCTGTGTTTTCCTATGGATAAATAGAGGTGCATATGAATGTTGGGCACATTTACCATGTATAATTGTCACTACAAAGAACCTGCTTATATAAAACCCAAAAATTTGAACAAAATTGAACATAAAATTTAAACCTGATACTCTTGAAGCGGGTTCCTTTGCTCGTTTGGCATGTACCAAGATGCATCAAGCACCTATAAAATACAAAAAGAGTACTCTTAATCGTGAGTTCTAAGTTCTACAACTTCATAAAGAATATGGAGCTGAAACAGCAAAAATAGATTGCTATGGAGATTTCTTTTGATACGGACGCAAGCAAACAAACATTAATACAAATAATTACTGAAGAATGATTAGGCCCAATTGAATCACCTTCACATCAGGTTCTTTCAAATTAGCATGCAACCAATCAGCAGAGACAACAGGATCGCTACTCGGCAGAGAATGGATACCCGATGATGCGGCCACACCCAATCCCGAAGTTGCTGTTGAATTACACTTCCCAAATCCGGCCGATGGCACAGCAAACAATTTGCAATTCCCATTCTCGCCTACATAATTAGCTCTAATCTGAAAAAAAAGGAGAAAACACAGAGAAAGAAAAATACCAATCAGCTAAGAGATTGAAAAAGAACATTGGGTGAGAAAGATAACGTTAGACAGAGACCGAGGAGGGGTAGAGAAAAGCGACAGTGGTGAAGAAGAGAAGGAGAGTTTCCTTTGTGGCTTGGCTAACAGAGCGGAAGCTTCTAGAACGTTCGTTGAAGTAGGGAAACGAAGGTCGGATCGGGCGCAGAGCGGTGAAAGCCCTTGTGAGGAGAGAGGTCGCCATGGGAGAAACCTTGTTAGTAGACAGAGAAGATTGCTTTAAGATTCGGGAATTAGAGAGCTCGAGCGAGAGAGAGAGCGCTCTCAGAGACTCAGACAGTCAGACAGCAACTGGTTTTGATGGACGGTGGGCAGGAAACTGGAAAGCAAAACCCCCCAAAGCCGTGGTTTTATCGTCTCCGTTTCCTGATAACCCCGGGCCCGGGGAAAGGGAGCCCATATTCTCTGACTCAAAGTATTTCATTTTAGATCCGGATCGTCCAGTTTTTTCGCACATACCAGCTGCAACCAGCTGCAAGCAAATCCAGATATCGGCTGAGTTTGTTCGGCCGTCGTCGTTGATTATCAAGTTTTGTTAATTATATTATGAATTATTTTAGATGTATATTGTGAACTATTCTAATTGATAGTTTGTGAAATATTTAATTTTTTATTTATCTCGATTATTTTATATGCTTCAGTTTTGTTATTTTCAATACTTAATTACATATACAAAAACTGACAATATAAAATTTAAACAAACACAAAATTGATGAAATAAAGTCTACGACATAAATTCTTAATAAGTCTACAACATAAAATCTTAATAAGTCTACTTCTTACAACGAGATTTGAAGGTGAATGGAACAAAGTCATCATCGGATTTTGCTGGATCTGAATCAGTCACAACAGACGAAGAGGTAGCCTTACCAGTACACGGAACAAACTTATCGTCCGATGTTGGAGGCTCTGGATCAACTTTCTTCTTTTTCAAACCAAAGCCGTAGGGGTTTTCCACAAAGTCATCGTCTGAAATTTCATACCGAATAGGCCGTTTAATCCATTCCTTCATCGTACACACATGACAGTTCCGGGATCACGGCATACTTGACAGTTGTTCTTTTTTCCCTCATTTTTACCTCGATCACTACTTGACTCTCCTTTTGCTACGCCATGATCTCGATTGCTCTTGTTCATCATTCTCGTCTTAAATATACCTCTACTGTTGCCTTAAATTGCTCAAAATCGTCATAAAAATCGCCTCTCTTTCTTTTCTAGGGTTGTTAGAATGAAACTGTGCTAGTCACGAGAGAGAAAAACCTCTTTTATAAGAGTTTTATAGCGGACCACCCCACTGGAGGGCGGTCTGGTGTGGGCAGTGGACCGTCCCAGTGAGGGGCGGTCTGATATCCACAATGAATCGCCCCACTGCTGGGCGGTTAGGGCATTTTTAATAAAAATCTGACGTGAGGGCAGATTTGATAATTTTTTTTTCTGGGGGTATTAATAAAAATGTCGGAGCTGGGAGTGTTGATTTGTTTTCTTTTTCTCAAAATCCTGAAATATAACAAAAATCTCTACTCGTCTTAATGGATGATCATTAAAGCGAACTAATTTATAATAAATTATTAAATAAATTGAATCTTTAAGCTGTTGATTTGAATAATAAATTACGTATATTGTTTACTTCCATTTGAACTGGTTCAAAACTCTACACTACTACAGTTTCCTATTTTTTTCTCCTAATATTTTTTTTCCAGTCCTGTACTTGATAAACTATAAAATTATTAATTAAATTGAATATAAAACTATAAGTTGAATTCTAAAGATAATAATAATGAATATATCGATATATTAATTCGTTTCATATTCTTTACACGTAAACATATTATTCGAAAAATAAATTGATTTAAATAGTTTATTTAAATTCATCATTTTAAACTAATTCAATAAATTTTTGAATTAAGCTCACAAAAAATTTAGTGAGTTTCAAAACAAAGTAGTAGATTTGTTTATTTAAGAAACAACGAGTGTGCCGGAAAAGACAAATATAAATTACACTTTCGCATTTAATTCAAATGTTTTAGTATTCTAAAGTATTCTACGATATAGTCTACAAGTGATGTCATGGCCAACTTGTAATATCATATGTACACATTTTGGATTGTAGTATTGCTTTCGGAGTAGAACTAGGGTGTTCCTAAGTTTACCAAGGTTTTTTGTGAACTCAACTCTAAAACTTATCGGATTGATTTTAAATGACGAATCACCGTTGAAACTCATCTACCTTACGAGTGATGCGTCTACATGTGAAAATTTTAAATTTTCGAATTAATTTTGTATAGAGTCAAGCGGTCAAAATTAGAAGGTCTATAAATTAATTTTAGTGCATTCATTTTTTTAACGTTTTTTGACCACTTGACTCTATACAAAATTAATTCAAAAATTTTAAATTTTTGTATGTAGACGCATCACTTGTAAGATAGATGGATTTTAACGGTTCGGATTCATCATTTAAAGTCAATCCGATAGATTTTAGAGTTGAGTTCACAAAGAACTTGGTGTACCTTATTCTACTCTTGCTTTTGTCTAAATCGTACAAGCATCCTTTAAAGTTTGGGAAAATTTATTATTTGCCACTACAAAACCTTTCAATTTGAAAAATGCCACTCCGAAATCCGAAATTACTCTAGTGCCACTCTAAAATTAGTTAATTCTTAATTTTGCCACTAATACTGTATTAGTCCTTAAAAAAAAATTAATTAATGACCGAAATACCCTCTAAGAGAAAACAAAACTCAACAAGCCTTTCTCTCCAAAACAGACGACAAGTTTCTCCCCTCTCAGAGACGAACCCTATACTTTTTCCCCTCTCATTTGTAAGCTCAGGGAGGCCAAATCCACCGAGAAAATCCGCTTCTTCTCCGACTGGGTCTCCGACTGGGTAATACCTTCTCCTCTTCTTCTCCGACTAGACCGAAACTCCTTCTCCTCTTCTTCTTTGACTGGGTAATACCTTCTCTGACGGGACCGAAAACTCCTTAATCAACTAGAGGAGCGACTGGGCTATACTACTCTTCAAGGTTCGTTGATCACTGTTTCGTTATAGTGTTTTTTTTTTTTTTCTTTCTCAAGGTTCGTTGATCACTGTTTCACTAGATTACTCTAGCTGATTTCCCTGATTTCTCTCTCACGCGATTTCCTCTCTGACTCAAAGAGGCGATGTGTATTGGGGGAAAGGCGATACTGCTGAAGGGTATGAAGGGTATAATTGGAAATACAAAAATACATATTTCAAATCAGTATTTTTCAATTAATTCTTAATAAAAATAGTATAACAATTGTATAATTGTGACAAAATTAAGAATTAACTAACTTTAGAGTGGCATTAGGATAATTTTTAATTTTAAAGTGGCATTTTTCAAATTGAAAAATTTTGAAGTGGCAAATAACCAATTTTCCCTTAAAGTTTTAGTCATATCTATTAAAACAACCAAATAGGCTTATGAAGGCGACTGAGATATATTTGTAGAGGTGGTATAGATTTATGGGTCTGTATTCTCTGCAGAACCTCATAATTTGAGTTTGAAATTTCTACTGTTCAATCATAACAATTCGATCTATATGCACGTAGTATACGTACAAGAGTATAATTTTTTTCTCCTGACAAATTAGAGCGGATAGTGGATAGGGATCTAAAAAAGTCACGGCACGACCGGATACGTCATGGCACGACACCGTTCCGTCACGACACATGTGCCGGTTACGTGCCATGACTCGTGTCCTGTGTCGTGACCATCTTTTAAAAATTTGGTATGACAAGGCACATCATGCAAAAGATTTGGTCACGCACGGCACATGGTCACGTGTAATTAGAACTATTAGATCTTGATCGAATGATGAATCCTGAATAGACTAACCTAAATTATAAAAAAAAATAGTTAAACGTAACCAAACATGACCGGTCACGTTTGAACATGTCACGTGTGGTCACGGCGTGATTAACGTGTTATGATTATTTACGTGCCATGACCATCCTTCCAAATTTGATTATCGCAAGGCACGACACGTGATCTAACTCACGGTACATATTTATATCCTTAGTAGTTGACATATTTTTTCTTCTAATGAATCAACGATTCTTCTAAGTAGAATAACGAATCAGACTGTATCTTTTTTCTCTCCTTTTCTTTTACGCAAATCAATTTGGACTGACTTTCTTTTCCGCGTAATTTTCTTCTACTGGACCGTGAATTAAATCCAGAGATAGACATTATATCCATTTAAGAATAGATACAAGTATAAAATAACTGAAATTTCTGATAAGAGGAATTTCTATATTTTATTGATTATGAATCATGCTTTACAATGTACAAAAGTTATCCTATTTATACACACGTAGGCTAAATAGCCGTTGGAACTACTAAGGAAAATAAATATACAAATAATTAATAGAAAGATTATGGTGCTGATTATAGATAAATTGCAATCTTCTGGAGCAGCACAAATAGTAGGAGCAGCTGTTGCCAATTAGAATTGATACGAGAGAGCCCATGGCGCCAGGAAATAAAATTAGGAGGCAAGATGCAAAGTTCCTTCATGTTCTGGTAAATGTCCCCAAGAAGTGCATCTCCACCGAATATATACACTAGTTATTTTTAATAATAACACTGATCTGAAAAAAATTCGAATCCAGAGTAGGCAAGTGCCTATCCGGACTCCATTTAAGTCTGCCAGTGAGTATACGAGGTCTCTTTAATATTCCGTCAATGTGAATCGGATAATCCAGATTCGTTCAAAATTTAAGTTAGTCGATATGAATTCTTAGATTTATGCTATGCCCTGGGCAACATAACTTTTTATGGCAGATCTAAAGGTTTCAATTAAATTATCTAAGGTGTTCTTAAGTTCACAGTTTTGTGAACAAACTCTACTATATAAAATTGACTTCAAACAACAAATTAGAACGGTTGAAATCCATCTACTTTACGAGTGATGCATCTGTATGCAAAAATTTTAAATTTTAGAATTAATTTTATATAGCCTCAAACGGTCAAAATTAGAAAGTTTATAAATTAATTTTATATGTTCATTTTTCAAATATTTTTTTACCCCAGACTTTGTACAAAATTAAATTGTTTAATACAAGCCTACGGATAGGACAGCAGAACAGCTTAACAAAAAGAACAAAAAAATCTTTTTATGGCAGACGATGACAATTGAGATTTAAGCGCAATAGACAATTCTTTAATTGGTACGGATAATTAAGTCAGTAAAATTCCAGGGGCCGAGTAAAAGTCTAATTCAATGTATTCAATTTGCAGCCTGGTGTAGACTGCGGTGTAGCCGGACCAATTTAAAAAAAAAAAAAATCAGAGTCCAATTTGCAAAAGAAAAAGGCCATAAAGTTTAGGGAGGAAATATGCATTTCTTCCAACTTTTGAGAACATTGACGAAGAGCCCACATGTTGCAATACCACCGACATTTTTATTAATATTCAAAATTAATTATAAAATATTAATTATATTAAAAATGTCCAAATCCGTCAAAAATAACCGGTTGGATTAAAAATTAGAACCGACCATTTATTGGCCAGTCAGGAGGGTTTTTTTCTTTTACCAAATTAATTAGATTACTTCTTGCATAATTATACTAAAATACGTTAAATTACGCTAAGAGAGACAATATCTTCACTGAGAAGGCAAAAAACAACGACGAAACTTCAAACGGCCATAAAACGGTGCTCGAGTGTCCGATTTCAGCAAATGACTACTTTTTGGAAACTTGTGAAAATATGCATGCGTCAATGATTGCTTTGCTGTTTTTCAAAATTTATAATTGCCAAAAAAAATAAAAGGAGGAGCCTCAAAACTTGAGTTGAAGTTTCCGATTAAGATTTTCATTCTATTTTTTGATTTAAGTAGCTCAATAAATTGGTTATAAACTTGTAGAATACTAATTTTTACTATTTTTTATGATTTATGAAAGATGACACAAAATCGGCCTAATTTAGCGTAATTTAGTATATTTCAGTATAATTAGCGTAATTTAATATAATTTAGTGTAATTAGCGTAATTTAGCGTAATTTAGCATAAATTAGCGTAAATTAGCTTAATTTAGCGTAATTTACCGTATTTTAGCGTAATTTAACATAATTTCAAGTAATTTAGCGTATTTTAGTATAATTGTTCTAATTATATATCAAAAGAAGTAATCTAACAAATATTTGAAAAAAACACTCTCCTGACCGGGCAAAAAATGGCCGGTCCTAATTTTTAATTCAACCGGTTATTTTTTGGTCGGTTTGGACATTTTAAAAAAAACACAGCTAAGCTGGATATAATTAATATTTTATAATTAATTTTAGATATTAATAAAAATGTCGGCAATACCATGGCAACAACGGCAACAAAACCATGCATTGGTGCAAATTGGGTTGGTATTTGACAATAATTGAGTGTTAGATAAACCTGACACATTTTGCCTTATGTGCTTTTTCTTTGTTTTATTTTTTCTGATAACACCTATTTATTTTTCTTTTCAATTTTCCGGGGAAGTTTTTTTTTTTTTCTTAAAACTTCCTTGCTGAAAAGGAAAACGCCTTTGTTCTTAATTATTTTAAAGAACTGTTTCGGTGTCCGACCAGCAATCCGTGAAGCGGGTCGTCAACGATTCTCTCAATAATATAAGACCAACACATACATCTAGACATCTAGTACATTATTTTACCGGACATACATGCTACAGCCATCAGATTAACATATCTAAAAACAAAACCTCCTTTAATTTAAACTCTATAATAAAAACGGAACTTTTTATGTTCAATTTATATCACACGAAATGAAACGCTCACAGTATTTAACTTGCCTATATATACCATTTTCCCTTCTCTTTCTTTACAAACAAACTAAACTTCGACAATCAAGGCATCATATATATCATGGTAAAGCTGATCAAACTAAACTTTGCAAATGTGGCCGCAGTGCTTCTCCTTCTCACCATCATACCTTCACAAGCCGATCAAACAAATCAAACTGATCAGGTCACAGCTCCAGCACCAAACCCTGCACAATTAAATAATCAATCTTGTTTTGATCTGCTAGATGTGAAGGACAAGAATGACGACTGTCCAAACGATGTCTTGAAATTTATCGGAGCGATACCCCGTGAAGGCTGTGGCGATTATTGTCATGTCAGCCGTGATTGCTGCAACGCAACGGTTGCCCTGGACACATACCACCCTGAGTGCTGGAAGTACTTGATGAACAAGAATGCATCGGAGAATGATCGGTACATGCTTGTTATGACATGTGCAAAGAGCCTGATGTAGTTTTGATGTGGAATGATCGGGAATAAGGGTTATGCATCTCATAGGTTTAATGTTTGGTCTTGGTCTTGCACATCAGGACTAATTAATAATATGATAATTTTACTTGATTCCACATAGTTGCATAAAGTATACGGGAACAAATATATTTGATTAGACAAAAATAAATTAATATCGAATGGTTGTATCATCTAATTGTGACTTTTCTTTTTTAATGATTCTGTTTTATTTTTGTGCGCGTGTGTGGTGGGGGGTGGGTTCATTTTCGTTTTCAGTTTTTCTTTTAGGATTAATTTTTTTTTTCAAGGATTTCCTATTTTCACGACTTCAGCGTATTAATTCCTGCATTAAAGTGAATTACCAATTTGAAGTCTCAATTAAATGTCTCGCAATACGAAAGAATAATTAAGATTCAAGCCAGGAAGTATATATATTAATAAAATAAGTATAAAATAGAGTCATTGAAGCTAAAAAAACTCTTATCAACTCTGAAGACAATCAAACGCGAAGGGGCACCATGGAAACAATATTTTTATGAAGTCGCAGTATCATCACTATTCTAATGGTTCGTAAACACAAAATGCGCCACCCCCACTCTCTCTATCTCTATCTCTCTCTGTTTTCTTTTGTTATGAAAAGAAGTATATTTCTACCAACTGCTAGGCTCTGCTTGAATTTCCAATTTTTTGCGATTGAGACATTTTCAGAGGCTCACGAATCTGCAAGTAACGGATTAATCATTCCAGAAGGGTTAGAATCTCCCAAATAACCACTAAACATTGTTGTTTGTTGCTAATGTGATTACACCAAACTCATGAAGATGAGTGTAACAAGCGGCGTTTGGTACCATAACTGGGCCAGTGTACCAGAGTCCAGTATCTAACAAATTATAATATATAAAATGGGTTGTATTTGGTCTGTGACCGGATTGGGATGCTTGCAGGGGAGGATCCGAGATTTTCGTTAGGAGGGGCAAAAAAAATAATGAATCAGATTTAAATAGCTAATCGGGTTCAAATACATTAGCTAACCGGGTACTAAATAAAAAACAATGCTCTACTTATAATTTCCAATACTATTAATCCTAGTTACCAATCAGAATTCAAGTAATTTATTTAAATTTTAACTATAAATTTAACTCTAATTATAAATCAGAATTCCAGAGGGGGCAAATAAAATTTCAGAGAGCCAAAATTGGTCTGGACCTATAGATCTCCATAAAATTTCAAATCTAGACTCTTGCTCTTACCGGGTCCACCCCTGGATGCATGCTTGCTGCTTTATGAGATACATTAGGTCCTAGAACTGGAATTCTAATTTTCTGGTTGTGGGGAGATGCTCTCTGGCAAAACTCTGTGCTCCTGTTCAATGGCAACAGGTATCAGGTAAGTAAATTTTTGTTATAAACAGAGAAAGAGTTGCTGATAATCTTGAAGAATACTCTCAAAAGAAGATAAAAAATTATTTTAAAGAATAGCTGTGAGAGACACACAACAATCCCAGTAGGACCGTCCTCTTTTATCTAGGTTATTATGTGTTAAGAGGCAGCTCCAGAACATAAGCCATACAAAAAGGGTGTTATGATGAATCTCAAGAGCAAATTTCTTCTTTCGCACCACTCTTCAAGTTCACATTGTTGTGGCCCCTACAGCCTGACAGAAAGGCGTGCGGAGCATGAGACTAAATGGAGGTCCATTGCTCATATACACTACAAGCATGGGTTATTGGAAGGCATGATTGACCCAAACACACATTATGCGTGAAGAAAGAAACTATCTCATTTGCCAAACCATTTTAGGAAAACTCAATGAAGCTTTGCTAGGGCACCCCTGACATTGCCCTCTTTATTTCACCCGCTGTCCTTACACCTGGGACCAATGCGGTGAAACTTAGTTGGGGGGGGCTTTTATCAGTGAGGGAGGAGGCCGATACATGGGGGCATTGACTATCGGGGACATGAAAACACTACTTCTGGTTCATGAAACCATGTTGAACATCTTGAGTGCGCTGATCACATCACCACGTTTTGCATAGTACTATGCGAAAGCCGTACCTACAAATACATCTGAGAACACAGACTGGTTTCTCAGGGCCATGGCATGCACTCCTTTAATGGCCCTGCTGAATCACAAATAGACCGGTACATAATTTGACCACAATACAAATAGCGAGCTTGTTGGTCAAGAATTGGAGCAGGTCATTGATTGATTGATTGAAGGAGGTCAGGAGAGAGATTACGCTACTATGGGAGACTGGGAGTAGCAATCGGCTTGAAGAAGAGTGTTGAACAGGAAGGTACTTGGATGGGTATTTCGTCAAATAGTTTACGTGCAACAAAAAGGAGCCATTGTCTAACTTTGCTGATTTGCTCTTTATGTCCATGATCCAACAAATTCGTTCATGATTCCAAATGTATTTCATGCATTATCAGTTAAACTGTTACTGACTATCCAGGCAATAATACATTGCTTGAAATTGCTATTTTTGTTTGGGCTTTCCAAGATCAAGTCAAATGAAGCCCAATCAAGCCCAAATTGGTCCATGCTGGAAATTCATCAGGGTTTACATTTCAACTTCTATCTTATTTTTGTATTTAAGAAGGGTGCTTGACTGCTTGTGCTTTCCTAAGAGGGTACGCGTACTGTGAGAGATAGTCGCCTAGGATAATATTGGGGCTAATTGGGAACAATTTTTTTTTTTTTTGTGTTTGAGGAAACAATTGGAAACAAATTTATTAGGATGAGGATTGTATTGTGTTCAATTGGACATCTTTTTTGCAATCTTTTTTGGATATATTAAAGTTTGCCCATTAATACTTACTATCGCATTGTTGGATTATATATTAAAAAGCTTTGATTGATGAAAAGCTAGAGTGGTATAAGTACCATTGTTAAAAAAGAAAAACACTATTACAATGAGAATTATGTCTAACAAAGTTGGCTAACACTATCACTATACGTGTGAGAGATTGCAGTTCAAAATCTAGTGCATATTGTTGGAGGTGGTTTGAGGACTTTGGTCTTTATTTCATGTTATAAATACATATATTAACTTGATAGTGAAAACATCAACAAAGATCTGCATTAATTTATTTATCAGTCATGATACATCGTAGGGGTCATTATTGTAAGTCTCTCGATCTCGAGCTCGTTTCGCAACCGTTCAAATAGTGAAAGATTATGCTATATTTTGGCCGAAAATGGTTGTCAATAAACACAGATTAGGAACTTCAAAATAATGTCAGTATATATAGGCTAAGATGTTATTCTAGCGAATTAGTCGCGTGGTGTACTAGACAGGAGCAGAGCCAGACTTTCAAATTATAAAAGTCAAACACATTGGATCAATCATATAAAATTTTCCTATGAAAATTGGAAATTAATTTTACAATACCATAGCATTTTACTATTAATTATATAAAAAATTATACATAAAAAAAAAAAAAGAGGTCAATTGACCCTAGTAGTCCTTAAATCCACTTATGGACTAGAGATGTATGAAATAATAATAATAATTATTATTGTTTAGCATCACCGCTATCATCGTGTAATCATTGTTATATTGTTAAATTATTATCATAATAATTATCGATATTATTAGATTTATTATATAATCGCTGTTGTTGTCATTGTGATTGTTATTGTTAATATTATTTTTAATTATTTCTATTATTATTATTATTATTAAATATAAAATTTGGTCTTCAAGCATATTTTAATATGAATATTATTTTAAGTTGTTTGGATAGACTCTTTGGACTTTAAAAACAGAGAGATAAGATATGATGCATGAGGAGGCATTGAACCCTCTTATTATTGTTGTTGTTGTTGTACGATTTCAACTAATATTTTTACCAAACAATTTTTTTATTCTCCTGAAGTGCAAGAATACTGCTAGTCCAACTCTGATCAGAATGGTACCATTTATTTACTATACTACTTGTACTATACGAATAGCCTATTTTAACTCTTATCCTTTGGTATCCAAATTAATTGACGATATTATCTCGTAGAGATTTCTGATGAATTGTCCAACTCATGTAAAATGCACGTTACCAACTCGGATATATACGTATGTGCACCATTAATTGCCCTTGAACCTTCAGAATTCAGATATTTAAAATTAAGGCAACGATAATTTTTCTAATGAAAACATAGACACTTGAACACGTAATATTTAGTTCTACTGGTAATAGATTAAAGATTAAACTACTAAAAAAAAAAAAAATACTATATATGTAAATTAGTGGGCTCAACACGCGCGTTAGACGAAGTGTTTAATATATCTTGCCACAAAGAACCGAACTCTACTAGGATGGTCTTTGATCCATTCATCATTCCCCATGCACTACGGATGCATTGGAGATGATACATGATAGTGCTACTATCCGATCATTTATTGCATTGAGTAGCACAATTTCCCGAATTTTAAAGCACCATATCCAACCCTATATAAAACCCCCTAATACCGCAATGCACCATCGCTCATCAGAACAAAGAAAAACAAACATGAAAACCACCACACTCTTCATCTTGTCTCTGCTACTTACATCTCTCCTCTTTTCCCACACATCCAATGCTGCCGTGACATGTGGCAATGTGTCAACCAAGGCACTCTCCTGTGTGGCATTCGCGACAGGCAAACAGCGGAAACCAACTCCAGTGTGCTGCAACAATCTGAAAATGTTGGCCAGCAGTGCAAAAACTGTGAATGACAAGCGGGCCATATGCCGGTGCTTGAAGGAAGGTGTCAATGCCTTCCCCGGGGTAAAGGACAAATATCTAAGCCAGATTCCCCGCCTCTGCGGCATCAGGATCCCGTTTCCTGTTTCCCTTAACACCAACTGCAACAGGTTATTATTGATTGTTACAGCGACATATGCTAATTTTGCAAGTTCATTAGTGGATGTACAAATCCTATCCATGTTGTTTCCTCTTTATGTCTTTGAAGAAGAATACCAGAACCTGGAACTCATTCTATTAATGATAAGAGATTTAACTCTTTTCATACCGGATAAATAACAATGCACAAGGGGCAGATTGGTTCCTAGATCATAAATTAAGATAATTGTTTATTGAATGTGTTATTTCTACCCAATTTTATGTAAAACATATCTTCTTCGTAATCACTAATACAAAATTGGAAGTCCTCGTTAAAATACTCAGATATGACTGTTATAATAAAATGCTGACATATGCGGGGACGATATTTTTTGCTCGTTAGTTCTCCAATACTGCTAATCTACATAGATATGTCATTTAATTAATATTATACTCGATAATTGATGCCTTCTAAATTAACAACACGTACAATAGATATATGACAAGACAGGCACTACAGAAGGCAAAACAAATAGGCCCTTTTCTTGATTTCCTTCAATAAAGAAACTTTCGCTTATTATGTGTAACTAAAGTCGCTTTTGCCATTTACACTAAATACCATTACTTTTCATGTTTGCAGGATCAATTAAAGAAGAAAAACAAGAATGGAACTCCTGCAGGAAAATTGAATAATAAGCTGGCATTAATACATAGCAATTTTCAGGCTATTTTGAATGCAATATTCTACTGTGTAATCCCTCACATTTCATAATATAAAGTGACTTTTGCTCCACATAAAGTTTAAATTGCCTCTTTTCTTTACCATCTTATAAAAAAGTCATGCATCATGCTCGTTTTTGCAATACTCGAACAACTCACTACTAGCCAATTTATACTGGGCAAGTACAAGGGTTGATAAATAGCAGAGGTGGAAAAATTTAACCCGATCAGAAGAATTCCCCATAAACCTGATCAGACCCAAAACCAATAACCCACACCTTGAGTCCTTGACCCCAATTGACCCGACACTCTGCAAAAACTCACTCCAGTCTGCAGTCCAAAAATCAATTCAGGAGTGTCAAACCTGGTTTAGACATGGTACCTGAAAATGCCTAACACAGAACCCAAATGCCAAGACCCGAGATGATGATAATAAAAACCTGAATTTGAATAACCTGACACCCAAACCCAATTGTCACCTGTGATATATACTAGAATAATAGCTACCTAAGTCTCTAAGCATAATATGTGATTTAGTTGAAAGGTCGAAAGCTATGGAAACTAACTATTATTATATGAGACTGGCCGGCTCAGGTAGATCACCGACTTGGATTGCTAAACGTTATCTGTTTTCCGATCCAGACAGTGCAATCAAAAACTGATAAAAATCTGACCATGGATTATTTATTCTCAGACACTCAGTTCTGAGAAAACTGATGCTCCTCCATTCTATCACTTGACATGCTCTTTAAAGGAGTTTAGGAAAAAAAAAGCCCAATGAGAATTGATTCATAAAGACAAGGTCAAGGTCACGAGTAAAAACCCTAATACAAAGTTTTTATTCAAAAATATTCTTTATAGGCATTTCATATAAGGGTTAAAAATGTATAATTGAAAGATAAGTTATCAATAAAACAAAAGAGTTGAGATGCACAAAGATTTCAGCATTATAACTCGTTCGATATATATATTTAGGTGGCTTGTATTCTGAGTCCTCAGTGCTAGGATTTTTTAAGTTGTACTAATTTGATTTCAGCAGGATTCTACCAGCTGTAGCTATGTTTGGTAAAGAACAGAAAAGCCAAATGTTAAACATGTAGCAAAGTTTAAAGGACCAATTACGTATAATTATGAACAAAGTACAACATTTGATTCAGTCAGAAAGCCATGGAGAACAGCTAATATTCAATTTAGATTATATAATTTTCAACATGGAATTTAGGTCATTAACAACAACTACAACAAAAAACATAGGAAAGTGAGAACAAAAAATTGAGTGATTGATGGCAAAAAACATGGGATGCAATGATCAGATATAATTTGGATGTAGTATAAGAAATGACAAAAAATAACAAAACAATTGGTAGAATTAATCTAATTTTTATAGCTTTAGTACAAGAACACATTACTGAATTACACAATGCTAGAATAAAATGGATGCTTCTACAGATAATTAAACAAAATAATTTATATGAAAGGAAAATTAAACCTTTTCAGAAATGCCAATAGCTAAGAAAAAGATCACCATGGAATTTCAGTAGAGTCCCAGGCGAAGAATTTGCCATTGTCACTCCTTGTGGTATTGTCAATAATGTTCAGAAGCTTTTGCACGGAGAATTCTCTGGTAAAGAGTTTCTCAGGAGGCACATTTCTCTGAAATGGCTTTGAGAGGTCGGTATCTACAGTACCAGGATGCAACAAAATGCAAGATATTGGGTCCTTCTTCCGAGCAAATTCCACTGATATAGTTTTTGTCACTGTAATAGAAAGATACATAAAAGAAAAATAGTAATCTCTCAGATTTCTGCCATGTTGGACAATTATGCTGCTCATATGAATGTAACCAGCAGTGAGATAATTATACCAAGTGACCGAAATAAACAGATATCCTCATTTGTTTTGTTTTATGGTTTTTCCGGTGCATAACTGTGGAATTGAGATCTATCTGGTATAAAATTTAGAAGAATCATAGCTTGATTCAATAATGTAAACTAGAATCTATTTTTCAAAGAAAATATAGAATCGAGTCCTCATAGGGTCATATTAACGCATTTCATCAGAGGTCACTCAACTTGGGTACTTCTCATGAATAGATCACTCAAGTTTAATTTGATCTCAGTAGCCACTGAATTTTGACTTGTTCTGCTCAAGCCAACCAATGATGCATCACATTAACTAAGCACATTTTTTGCAATATAATCTGTGTTGTATTAGGTTATTAAGTTCAAGAAGTGGAAGTGGAACATTGTTGCATCTTGTGCACAAGTGGTCTCCTTTGTTAATTTAAATCTGTTCAGCTGCTTGTTACCTATATTCAGTTCTTTAAGTGGGACTATTGGATTGTAACATAGGTTAATGAATTAGATATAATGATGCTATTTTCTAACTTTTGTTTAACATTCTCAAACACTTTGTGAGTACTAGTTCATAGCTCTTAACAGAAAAGCGACCGGACAACAATCACAAACAAATTGAGTAATAATATGACATGATTGTTCTTTGCTTAAAAATCTCTGAATATGCCTCTTACAAAATAAAAATAAAATAATGATAATACTGCTGATGGGGATATTGAGGTACAGATATGTAAACTAACCAGCCAAAAACAAAAACAAAACCAAGTACAAATAGACAGAAAAAAACCATACATTGATTTAGTGCAGTTTTTGATGCACGGTAGGAGTGCCAACCACCTAACCCATTGTCTCCAATAGAACTGACACGGGCACTTATATTTGCAACCACAGCAACCACTCTTTCAGTACCAGTGCCTCCTCCCACTTTAAGAAATGGCCACATATGCTACGTACCAAAAATTATAACCCTGATTACTATTAATAACGTAAATGGTCGGTACCACAATATCTGCTTAAGTACAGATATCATCTTAATGCATGCTCAACCACTTCATAATTATGGTACTGTATGAGCTGGTTATGATATTGACACAGTAGTGGCAAGGCCTCAAACAAATTACAAACATGTCCTATATGGTTGTAGATAAGTAATGGGAAAACCCAACCCTGATTTGGTTCTGCTTGGATGCATGGTACAAGTGCTTTATTAAAGGTGGAAATTAGGGTTTGGACCAATGCATTTGATTTTTCAAGAAAAGAACACATAAACACACAAATCTATCTTGTCATGGTTTAAACAGTAATCATTAAATCACAATTCTATGATCGAGTTAGGTTTCTACAACAAAAGGCTGAATTTTGTTTTAACAGTTGGTTATCAGTAATATACTCTCTCATTGTATATTGAATGATGGATTAGCTTCTGCCAGGTAGAGCAATCTTGGATCTTTGTATGGCACCAGTTTTATTGTGAGTAAACTAGGACGTACAAAAAGATTTCCAATTTGAGTATCAACAGAAATGCTTGATTTAAAAACTAATGATAAGGTCTCTTTCTATCAAATTTTGATGTTTAATTGCCAGACTATTTTATCATAAAATTAGGATGGCATACCTTGACAACTAAAATTGGCCCAATGGCATTGACCTCATATGTCAGCAACAATGAAGACTTCTCAACTTTGCTTAGTGTAGTTTCTGCACCAACAAAATGAGACCATTTCAAATCTTACCATTTTGACTGGGGACAGTCAAAGAAGGATCACTGAGAGACTTATTTATCCTATATTCATATTGTAAGGTCAATTGTTTTCATCATAAAGAACTTAAAAAAAAAAATTATAGAAGCGCTACAAGATCTTTAGGCCCTCAGTTTTATCTGACAATTCAATGGGTATGAATTTGACTTTAAATTTGAATCAAGATATGACAACTAAATTGGACAAACTCTTTAATATTACAGTGTTTAAGCCTCAGACTAGAACAAAAGTAATCGTATAATACTCACCAGGTTGTAGTAAATTAGGGATAGATAAAATTCCAGAAGCATTTATAAGAAGGTTGAGACATCCATAGGTGTCTCTAATGGCAGTTGCTGCTGCCTGAAATTATAACAGTTAATATTGCATACAGCTTTACACTGCCTATTTCCAAATAGAATGCCAAAAAGAAAAGAAAAGAATTTCAACTGGAGGCAGATATTTTCCTTATAAAACAAAGCCTAATGCAAACAAAAAAAAAATTACATAACAACTTTAAATGGTACCTCTATGGTGCTTTCATTGGTGACATCCAACGGCAAAATGTTCAGCCGGTTAGCATAATCCCTCTTCAGTTTTAGAAGATCAGTTGCACTGTCCGGATTCCGACAAGTCGCGACCACATGCCCCGTTTCCCTTGTCTGCAGTAATTGCCTCACCTACTGACAACAAAATTAATGATCAATAAGAACCACTATTTTCTGGGACCCAGCATTGTTAATCAAATTTATGAATAAATTTCCTTCTACTGCCTTGTAAACCTGCAACATATCATAAAACTGATGAGATGAATATATTGGATATCTTTAACTTTTGTAGAAATCATGCAAGATGATTTGAAGGTCTACCATCGATGCTCAAGCACTTTGTTGGTGTTAAAATTTCTATAGACTCAAAATGTAATTTTTTTTTAACGAACTCCCTATGAAAACCCATAATAGTGTGGAGATATTGAGATGTGTGACTATGGAGCATTCCATTCTCCATAACAATACATGCAACAACTTGGCAAGTAATACTTGAAAATTACAATACTATAATTTCCAGTGGTGGCACTGATCCTTTCATTCTGGATTTACAGCATCTGTTACAAATACGACAAAAGAGGATACAACTAAAGTGAGCAATTGCGCAGGCAGAGCAAGCTGGGTCAAATTCACATTTTGGATCAGTTCGGTTTTGGTTGTTTCTGCTCTCTGGTAATTCAGGTTTTGGTTTCAGGTCATCCCATGTCAGGTCCTTCTGATTCAGGTTTTTCAGGTTTGCAATTATTTTTGGGGTTCAAGGTAATTCCGATTTCGAGTTATCGCCACTTTTAAATATATGATCCTTTAAAATATGTGAATTGTTTGCATTAACAGTAATTTCCTGGGCTTTAAAAACAAGACAGATAAACAGGAGGCCAATTCCTCTAGAGGACTCCAAGAAAATACCATAAAGTGATAATAACAAGATAGAGAAACGGTAAAATAGCAAAAGGAACTGACAAATTCGAGGCCAATTCCTCTAGAGGCGCCTTGTACCAGAGAAACACCTCCTTCCAATTTAGCCGCAGAAGTGGAGAAGAAAACCCTCTTCGCCATTGTTCGCATAATGTAAGGTGGATAGAACGCTGCCTTCATCATTACTTGGCCTCACGAGATACCGTCGATTCCAATCTCTCTCTCTCTCTCTCTCTCTCCAGTCTCCATAAATGGATTCATAATGACTAAGTGGGCAAATCCTTCTGGCGCGGAGATGCGCTACGTGTAATGATATTATCATTTGGAATTGCTCCAGGACTAGCCGACATTTTTTATTAATATCCAAAGTTTAATACAAATTATTAATTATACCCAGAATCAGACCAATTATCAAAATATACCCAAGCCAGTTCATTTTCTGGCCGGCTATGTTCCCTCCCTAAGCCGGCCAGAAAATGACCGGCTATGTACCTTTTTTTTTTTTTTTTTTAAACGCCAAAAACTCTATAAAATAGCACCCCCTCCCTTCAGATCTTCACACAGCCCGAGGCAGCTCGCTACTGTTGAGGTAATATTTTTTTTTTATTATTATTATTATGTGTTATTTTATATATTAATTAATTAGTTAATTGTTTACTATTTAGTTAATTGTTTACCATTTACTTAATTGTTTACCATTTACTTAATTGTTTACCATTTACTTAATTGTTTACCATTACGTAATTGTTTACCATTTACTTAATTGTTTACTATTTACTTAATTGTTTACCAGTCAATTGTTTACTATTTAGTTACCTGACAAATGTTTACCATTTAGTAACCTGACAATTGTTTACCATTTTTCTAAAATGTAGTTTGTTTACCATGGCCTTTATTTCATTACACTATGGTGGGAAGATGCTTAATAGTGCACAAGGGGCGTATTACAACAAAGATGCAGCTCATTCATTAATAATTCCAGATGACATCTCACTTTTAGACCTGAAATCCATAGTTTACACACACACCGGTTACAACCCAGAAATGTGCGACCTAGAATTGGCAACCCGATATTGCCATCCCTCCAGCGGAAAATTTATGGTTGCGAAACTGGTAGATGAGAGTACGTGGAGAGGCATGTATGGTTATTTGAGGTCAGAAGGGAATTTTCTAATAGAAATATTTGCTAGAAGAGTTCCGGTAGAGCCCGGGGTTGGAAGTTCGGGCTCTTGGGTCAGCGGCACCACATTATACCCCACAACCAGAAACCTACAGACGTGACTCCACCTTACTCCTCAACGAACCTGACCCAGAACCCTACAACTACGTCACTCCACCAGCACCTCAACGAAGACACTCAGTTGCATCCCCACCTAGACACAATCGAGGCA
The DNA here is from genome assembly GCA_025461045.1 of Carex parvula. Lineage (NCBI taxonomy): Eukaryota > Viridiplantae > Streptophyta > Magnoliopsida > Poales > Cyperaceae > Carex > Carex parvula. The sequence continues at coordinate 442,833 of JAJGRW010000763.1, forward strand.
GACCAAGACACTCAGTTTCAACCCCACCTAGATCCGTAAATGCCACTCCTTTACCGTTACCTCCAGTATCACCTTACCCCAGACCTGCACCAGTAGACGATGCAAGCTGTCCGGACTTTGAAGATATTAATGAAATACCGGAGAACGATATGAGGAGCGGGGATGAATTTGAGGGAGAAATGTGGGGGGATTCAGATCACGTGGAAGGTTGCGATGAAGACGGGCCGGTTGAAACAGCTGAAAGGCATACTTATGAGGGGGGCCGCTTAGTGGCCGGACTGATATGCACCCGTTCCCAGACCTCAATGATGTTTCAGAGTTTAGAGAAGCAGACGGGCCGGTTGACAATATGGGATAAAACACCCTATCTTGTGAGTACTTGGAACCATGTGTTCAATCCAATTGGCAATATGGGAGACTGGCCTCCTAACCCTGGAGACAGAATCCTTCCGAGTAGTGGTTGGATTAGGAAGGGGAGGCGAAAACACATCCGTCATGTAATGACGATGGATGAAATGGAAGGTAGACGAAGGGGGCATCAGCCTCGCCGTTCCACTTCCGATAGGCAACGAAGAGGTATGTAACATTCATCCAAAATTATTTTTCTTTTCAATTTATACCAACTTACTAAGTAACACATGCAAATGCAGAGGCAAGAAACGCAGCAAATGCGGCAGAAAATGAGCGAGTAATGGCGTCGGAAAGTGGGTCCGGAGGGTCACGGCGTAGCACAGCTACGAGCCGCTTAGATGCAGCTGCTATGTATGCCGAAGCAATGGGAGAGGCGGTTGACATAGGAGGAGAGGCGGTTGGGGTGTAAGGGGAGCCATCTGTCCAACCGAGGAGGTCCACTACTAGACGCACAACAAGAGCATCTACAAGCCAAGCAGGGCCATCTGCAGCCCAGGCCGGCCCATCTACAAGCCAAGCAGCGCCATCTGGAGCCCAGGCCGGCCCATCTAGTGAGCAACCAGAGCCTGTTAGACCATCTCGTAGGGCATCTTTCGCAAGTGGTTTACTTCGGGGATTACCTTTTAGACGTAGCAATAATAGGTGATTTATATGCATGTTGTAAAAATTGTGTAGACTCTATTTGCATTTTGTGTGTACTTTATTATTTTGTACGAAACTCAGAAATGAAATATTTGACTCTAATAGAAATCACCTAAAACAAAAATAATGGTTTAAAAAAAAAAAAAAAAAAGGTACATAGCCGGCCATTTTCTGGCCGGCTTAGGGAGGGAACATAGCCGGCCAGAAAATGGCCGGCTTGGGTATATTTCGATAATTGGTCCGATTCTGGGTATAATTAATAATTTGTATTAAACTTTGGATATTAATAAAAATGTCGGCAGGACTAGCAACTTTTTTTTTAGAACTATTCGGACTCATAACTTCACGCTTCGCACTCCCTTCCTCATTTATTTATATAATTATTTTAATTATTTTGTAGTGGTTTTATTTTATTTATAATTGAAAAAAATAAAAATTCTTTATTGATTAATGCATTTCCGGTTTTGCAGGTATCTCAAAGTATTTATAATTGTTTGTTTATATATTAATTTACAAGTATTTAGTCTAAATGCAAAGCATTAAGTGGTTTTTCTTTTCTAAATACAACTTTGTCAAATAAACAAATAAAATAACTTTGAATACAACTTTGTCAAATATATAGAAATATAACTTTCAAAATTAATGAATATTACCAACTTAGTACATTAATTTTGGAATTTACATACTCAAAATCTATGGTTGCTATAATAATATGTTGATTGTTTTTTGTATAGTATATTAGATTCTATAAACTATTTGAATCTGATTTCTGTCTCGTAAAAAAAAAATCTTGCATGCACCTCTAACTGGATGAATCTTACTTATCCCCAATATGATGGAAAGTGCTCTCAGTTGTAAAGGTCTACGTCAAGTTTGGGCATTCAAAAGTTTTCGGATCTTTTGTTGTAGGTATATGTAGCTAGGCGTAGTAACTTGTACTTAGTTTCAAATCTTGTTTTTCAAATGATATGATAGGTCGACAATTGACTAAATGAGTTTAATTAAATTAGTTGACATATAACTAGAAGTTGTTTAACAAATATTTATGCATAGTTAGTAGTAGGTTAACAATTTTCTAACTTTCATATTGACAAATAGTCATTTAGATATTGACAATCGATACATTCCATTTCTTTTACTCTATATATGTATATATTTGTTTTATATAAGGAACTTTATTAATTCATACATCTATTAGTTTTACACTCAAGAGTAGGTCCGATGGGCATCGGACCTATTTGATTCGATGGGTTTAATCACCATCAATTTGCTTTAAAATTCGTGCAAATGCTTTAAAACGTGCATGTATGTTTCAATTTTCGTGCGCACAAATCTTGAATTAGATCGGACGGTCATCATGCTCGTTGAACCTAAAAGTAGGTCCGATGGGCATCAGACCTACTCCGTTCTTTTATTTTTAATATTTCTGAAAAAATTGAACATGTATCTCACTACTACTTTCCTTAATAAAGATTAAAGGTCAAATCACGCAACTATTTAATTCACAAAAAATTGTCCTTTTTGAGTTTCGAACCCGCGACCTCCCACACGGAAAATATTGCCTTTAGGACTAGATCAAAGACTGGTTCTCTCATGTGTCTCACTTCTCAAATTTTATTAGGTTTATTATTAGATTCTTTAGCGAGATACATGTGGAGTTATGGAGTACATATTCTCTGGAGTAGTGTATTGCAAAAACACAGTGTGTGGGCATGTGGTCAGAGGCAAAGGTACACACTGTAAATGGGAGTCAATTGACCTCCATTTATTTCAAAAAATTGTGTTTATTGGTAAATTTCTATATAGTTTAGTAGAAAATGCATGGAAATGTCAAATTGATTCTCATTCGCACATAAAAATTTTATATGCTTAACCCCATTCATATTTGGCCCCTATAGTCTGAAAGTCTGGCTCCGCCCCTGCATGTGCTGGCACACACGGCAAAGGACAAAACACAATATGATATGTCTTAAGATGTGCCGTGTCCAGAGACTCAAGACGTGTTTGTGCCGTATCTTTAGTCGTGTTGTATCTTATTTTTTTAAATCGGAACGTTGAAACATGTCACATCTATATACGGGCACAGTACAGCACAACACAGATACAACACGTCTAATTTTTCTATTTTTTTGACTTTTTTAATTTTTAAACTACTTACAAATATTTTCTCAAATTATATAAAAAACACAAAAGTACTACAAATTTTTTTTGAAAGATAGAACTTACAGAAAATGCAGTTTATTTTATTTCCGATTTTGCAAGTATTTTTTTCAGATTTCTTTAGACATTAGTACTCATTTTCAAAATAACAAATTATCAAAATCGATCTAATAAAAATAAACAGCACGGCACATCGAAACACGTCCGATATTATGCGGCACAACACGTCTAGAAATTTCGACATATTAGCATTCATGTGTTCCGAACACGTCACGATATGGCTTCAATATGCACTACTAGTTTGAGTTTGAAATTCGGTCCCTTCTCTAAGAATCCGAACTTATTTGAAAATTTACCGTGCATATTAATAGAGATAGCTTTAAAATTCGTATCGAACGGTTCGAACTCTTCACTAAAAACTCAAAAAATCTTAAATTTCATAAAAAATATATCTGAATTTTTATTTCCCAAACTATAAATCAACCTTAGGAGTAAAAACGGATCCGGCAAATCCGAATCCGTATTAAACAGAGCGGATAATTGCCGGATTCGGATCCGGATATTTACTGATGGAGAAAGAACAACTGAATTCGGATTCAGATAATTTTCCGAAAGGCCAAACGGATCGGAGATCGGATATCCGATGTATCCGGATCAGACCCGCTCCGCTCCTTACATCACTCGTTTCTTCTCTGCTCCATGTGACCATGTGCGCTGAGCTGCTGACTCAAATAGAGAGCTGAGCCGGAGCACCTGAGCCACGACCTTACCATTTTTTATTTGTTTAATATTTGGTTCACTTCTTCTCCATTTATATCTATAGAGACATCCATTTTATTTTTTATTTTTATTTTTTAGTTTATTTTTTTTGTTTTTATTAATTTTATTAATTGATATTTGTATCTTAAATTTATATGACTCAATTATCCGATAAGTATTCGTTTCGTATCCATATTCAAATTCGTATTTGTAAATTATCTGTTTCATATCCTTATCCGTTTAAGTCAGATTTAGTTTTAAATTTTAACATCCGTTTACTATTCGTATCCGTATTCGTATCTGCTCATTAAAAGACGGATTCGAATTTAGTATTAACATTATCCGCCCCGAATCCGCTCCGTTTTCACCCCTGATTCAACCTACCGCAACAATTATATTATATAACCAACAAGTAATTCAAGATGACATTCCCATTAAAATCCGTGCACGTGTTGAGATTTTCACAAAATTCCTTTATATAAAATCTAAGAATATTTGGTAGCGTGTCTCCTTCTATGCTACCGGTTGTTTGGATTCTTTTTTTATCTCGCAACATTTGTTGGCCTACGCTGACCAAAAAGGCCAAAAAGCAGATCGGGCAAGCATACAACGAACCAAAACACAGAATTAAATCCTCACACGTTCATGGATTTAAGAAAATAAAAGGTTCCGTAATTGATTTCCTATTTTGTCTCTTTGCAGTGAGATACACTTTTTGTTGGCATTCACTACCGGAAAATTTTCATGAAGTTCTGAAAACCAAATTTATTGGATATTGAAAGGCTGAAGTTTAAAAACATCAATTTTAGTTTCACATTATGAACTTCATGATCTTATACTAAGTAGCTTATATATGACTAATTATAAATTATTGAGAATTATAGAAAAGTGAACTGTGATGGTTGGTGCCTTTTCTTTCTTATATTTAAGAAAAGGATATTATCCTTCTCTCTATCATAAATATGCAGTAGTGAAAAAATATGTGTAAAGATAAAAAATAAAGATATACCATCAATTTTCTCATAAAGAAGCTAGTGTTGAAAACAGAGAAAATTATTTTCTACAAAATCACATCATATATCAATTAATGTGCATTACACAGGAGAGGACATAAACATTAATTTGACAAGAAGTAAGTGTGCATTAAAACATTTTTTCTTTTATGAAAACCTTCGCAGAGGCTGCGAAGTCGTATTAAAATGTTTTTTCAATGGCCCAAACTTTATTTCCTATTTTGTTCATTTATGTTGTTTTTCAAGATATAAACTCGTTTCTCTCTGTACGTGATATAGCTATATTCCAATGAGAAATCCTTTTTGTTTAGTTGCTGGGTAGCTAACTTCTGATCTACCTATTAATGACATGATATTATAAAAATTGCCTAATTTATAATTAGATGGTTAATTACATCATGCATTCATGGAAAGAATTAAATAGCAAAGAGCAGGAACTCAAGTACAATAATGAGAAATATCCTCTGTTATTACATTAATGAAATCATGTTTTATCAAGTACATTTGATAAGGCAAGTGTGATTACATTGTGAAATTGAAGCCACAAATGAGAAATTAAAACATCGACCATGACAAATTAAGTCGACTCGGTCTAAAGTAGAGGGAAAAAACTTATAATCCAATACAGGTGCATTTAGTAATTCAGAAATCTGGATAACTAAAAAAAAACCGAAAAGAAAATGAAAATTAGCTAACAACCTTCATTAGTAAACATAAAGCTCGGTGAGTTCCTTCAAAGCACTCTCATCTGCATCCACCTCGAGATCAGCATTATCTAGCATCCAGAGAAGATGATCGAACAACACAACCTCGCATTTCACCGAAATCTCTTCTTCTGTATTCAACTTCGACTGGTCGATCAGTGCTGATATGAGAGGATGTTTCAAATGCTTCGAACTAATCACATATGGCCGCCTCGAGCTGCCAACAAATACCACCGCCTCCTCATCTCTTTCCTTCATTGTAATTTGATTCTCTCGCTCTTCCCAAATTAGGTCTTGTTCTCTGTTGGATTTGGATCTTAGGCTAGTGTAGGAATTTGACCTGCCTAGCCTTGAGAGGGTCTTGCATTTCCTCAATATCACACTAATTTTCTTCATGGCAGGAGAGAATTGGTTTGTAGCTTACAAGAGGTACAATGTTTGACTTAATAAACACTCATGGCTTAATGAGCGCTCTCCTTATAGTATGCTTTAAACTGAACTTGTGATGGTTGGTACCGTGTCAGTTTATTCAAGTTAATTGGAGATTGGACCCGTCCTTAAGACCTAACAGGTAATTTAAAAAAGATTTGTCTTCTCTCCATTATCTACAATACTCATATATGTCCATTTGTAGGTGAATTTCAACTGTTTCATGCAAACCAGACAACCAGTTGATGAACTGTGGTTGTTCACAGATACTGAATAGAATATTGAGGTGAAAACCATGTTTGGCAATTCAGCACAAGGATTTGTATTTTACATTAGTTGTATGTAAAGAATTGAATCTGTGCTCGTCTTTTGCGCTATTGATCGACCACAATTCTTGCTTGATGCTTGTGAATGGATGTGTCCCTTGCTTTTACAATGGAGAGCATATATCAAAATCCAATGCGTATGGTCCTGAGTTCATCATGACTACATTCAGGTCCACAAACACGTAGAAATTAACAAATGAACTAACTAGTGCAAATTGGGGTCTAAACTGTAAAGTGAAGGGAGCTGGCATCAGAAAGAATTTATGTTGCTGTCTGGCTTCTTTTGTTAAAGCATTGTTATATCATAGACCAGACCATTTCTTGTCATTAGTTTAATGACTCAGTATTTGTGGTGGGAAATTAATTGAAGGCTAATTGAAATTTATTTTAAACAAGTTGTCTTTTGTCTTAATTTGCTGTTTAGAAATATCTGTATTGCAATTGATATGGCCTACTCCCAAGAAGGTCTAGATTAGGGTATCTCTTCTCACTGCTTAATTTTTTTTATTTTATCTAAATTAGATTGATTGTTTTATCATGGAATTGAATTTCATAATGTACAAACTAATTTTTCAATATGCTAGATTATATCAACTTTAGTAACTAACAGAAACTGATGGCTTCAAAGTACAATTCCTTCCTCATGAGTTTATAATTGATAGTTTTGAAAACTTGTCAGCAAGTGTAATCTAAAATTAATTTGAGAACACGTGTGATGGATCTGATTATCCTAAATTAATTTGAATGCATTGATCAAAATTAACTTGAATTCCTTGTCATGCTTTTTGCAGCTTATTGGAGCCTATAGAATTTTTTTAAAGATTTTTAACATAAAAAGGATCATCTGGCTTCCTAAATTCATGATATGTACATAAGACTAGCGGGAATAAAAAAAATATTATAATCGGATTTTAACATGCAAACTTTGTGTTTTTGAAATTTAAAACTAATAGGACAAGTAGCAAAAATAAACTTCATTCTGCTTAATTTGGGACGACAAAAATTCCAAAAAAAAAAATAACCTTGTGCAATTGTATCGACTCATCTATATATGAATGAAGAGCAAAGCTAGGGTGTGATGTGCTCACCAAGAGGGTTTGGTGAGCACAACTCCAAAAGTATATCGGATCGGCTTCAAACGGCGAATCCAAACCGTTGAAATCCATGTACTTCATGAGTGATGCATGTACATGCAAAATTTTGAAAGTTTCGAATTTATTTGCTACATGGTCAAGCGGTCAAAGAAATGAACATTTTATAAGTTATCTTATAAGTTGTTTTATATATTCATTTTTCATCATTTCTTTGACCGCTTGACCTTGTAGCAAATAAATTCGAAACTTTCAAAATTTTGCATGTACATGCATCACTCATGAAGTACATGGATTTCAACGGTTTGGATTCGTCGTTTGAAACTGATCCGATATACTTTTGGAGTTGTGTTCACCAATCCCTCTTGGTGAGCACATCACACTCTAGCTTTGCTCATGAATGAAATCACAGGCAGTTTTGTGGAGACATATTTTAATCTGTTCATTTGTTTAACAATATATTTCTGACAAATAATTGAGGCCCTTTTGACCATCAAAATTACAGTAGCACCCTCTTTGAATAAAAATTTTTGTCCTAAATTTTTAAGCACATCATTAGTTTGAAAAAAAATACATCGTCTGTCAGAACATTAATTTGAAAAAAATATGGTCTATCACAAATGTTTAATGCAATAAATAACCATACATATAGCGTGGTTTACTACTTAATATTCCTGAATTTCAACTATGAGGAGAACTAATATTTGGTCTTTGTTACTCATGATTTCTAATGTAGGAGTCATTGGTTTGAAATTCAGATGAAATAAATCTTTTGTTATAATAACAATGTATGAAATTAAGAACCTTGACTCCATCTTTCTTTCAAAAAAAAAATTCAGCTATGTGGATAAATTTTTATGGTCCGAATTGCATAAGAATACAGACGTAATTTCTTCAATGGAAATTATTCAATTCCTAATAGAAAATTGGGCAATGCAAAATCAAATCCAGAACAACTATTGTATGATTCAAATAAAATAATAAACCATAGCATTGTTAAAAAATTGGACTACACAAGTCATGCCGAACCAAAACAGATTAGCATAGCTGGGTTTAAACTAGCGTTGGCATGCCATCACACCAATTTCCCGATATTAGATTCAATACTCATGATTTTTAATCAAATCTATAGATTCAAATATCTTGAAAAATATCTAAATATCTCTGTGAGCATCTCGTCACATTATTTTCACAGAAAAATTCCAACTTCTTTAGACTCCTTTCTCAAGTAATATCTTCAAATCAAAATAGCATAAATAGTATTCTATCAAAAAGACACTAATCTTAATGTTAATTCATTACGACTACGTACTGAATAATTCCAAGGGGACATCTGTTGCAAAGCAAGTGTATATACAAACAAAAAAAGGTTGATTTGAACATAATTATAATTTTCATTACTTGAGAAAGGAGTACCTTCTTAATTCAGGCTTATTATTTTAAATTTTGTGGTTTCAGTTAGGCTGACTCATGATTGCAAAAAAACAGAATTAGGCGTACAAGGACTTGAATTAATAACCTGCTCATGAAATAATTGTGTATATAATTTATATGATGTGATAAATTGTATATAATTTATATGATGTGATAAATTATCTCAATTTTGTAGTGATTACACAATTTTTAGGTCTTTCATAAAAAAAGGTTTGGAAAGCATGTCCGGTTGGGATCAACAACTTGGCAGTATGCTGATACCGTAGCGGTTAGGTGACAAAATTTATTTTCTTAACGGGGCTTCATGTCGGCCTTGATTTAAAGTGGCAACGCACACACACTGCATTTGACTTCTATTTGGGCTGTCATGAAAACGGTTCATCTTTTAAAACCTTGAAGGATGTCGAGCAAGCTGAAAAAGTAAATGCAATTTTAGAATTTGGATGGATGGTATTATTCTCAAAAAGCATCTACCCCTTTGCCGTGTATAACAGAGTCACTTGATTAATTGTGGTGGAAAGGATTATGTCATGTTGACCTTTGCGTCTCGAATTTCAACCCGCATGAACCGTTTTCTGTTCTCTGCTAGAAATAATGAAGTTGGTTATGAAGCAAGAGAGGTCATGCAATGTGTGGGTCATGGAGAAACCAAAACAGAGGAAAGGTAGCAAGTGCCTTGAATTTCTGAACAAGAACCTTTTGTCATCTTAAGTAAAATAATTTATTACATGTAATAATGAGATCTACCAAATGTTTAAACTGATGGTAATGGTGTTTTGATTCGGTATGATAGCATTAACTTGAAATTGACTTGTTGAGGTTCTGGATCAAGTTTAGACTATAGACAAGGTGTTGAGCCGAGAGAAGAAACAATTCAGCTTAATAACCAAAATAAACATAAAACAAAAACATAATTATTATGATATCTGGTCGTAGAAAATGTGATGCAACATCCAGTACTTAAGATGCAGCAAATGATCTACCATCAAAGGAATTGGAATAACTTGGGGTTTTAAGTTGGGATGGGCCGGATTGGGTCAGCTGCATTTGGGGCCTGGTCAGATCGCAAGCTCTAATTAATTACGGGTCAACGATTGAAGTTGCTAAGTTTTGTTTCAGCTATATAGATTGTCAATTTGTCATGGCTCAATGCTCAATGTCTTGTTGTTCAAATATTTTTTACCAACACTATCAGGTACGTATACTCTCTCAAGGTTATCTTTAAAGAAACAACCATTTTTATAAAAGAATATTTCGGTATCTCTTCTTCTTATATTTTTGTAGTAAGAGATTATCTTTCACAGTGCCACAGTGGACTTAATTTGCAATTGTGATAACTGACCTTCGTGACTTATTTAGTTCATATACTAAATTTTGATGTAATTTAAAAATTAATTGGATATTCATTGAATGATTTCTAAAATTAATTCGTTAATACATTATCAATTCGTACAATATAAGTTTATAGACAATACACATATAAAATATAAAAGACCTTTTTTTTTAGGTTTCTATGGTTTCTAATGGTGCTTTAGTGAGAGTGAGGTCAGTAACAGCGTCCTAGGTCTTTCAGTTCAGCGAGCTTATGTCCCTTCGAAGGTAAGGCATTACAGCAAATAAGGTAATAAAAAGACTCTCTTCAATGGCATGCAGATCAGGAGGGTGCTTGCTTTCTCTTTAACAACTTTTTATGTCAGTTATCATTTTAGTTAAATAAATTTTGTGTTCTCAATATATTTCTATTCATTTCTCGCATTAGTTGAAATGTAAGGTCTCGCATGGAGAAATATAGGGAGCGCAAGAGCTGTTGGTGAATTCATAACCTCTCGGTGCCGTAAAAAAGGGAAACTTTTAGAATTAGTAGATATGGACCGTTCTTTTAACATGACACAAATTTTAAGGAGACCCCTACATCTTCAATAGGCACCGGATTGAGTAAATTTGGACTGTAAAATTGTGAGCTCCACTGTTCAATACCTGAGAGGATATTTGTCCGTTGTTGCTTGGTCCTGTCGGACCATGTGCTGGTCTAGCCACAAATTAAAACTTCTATTTTAAAACAGGAATTTGTATCCTCTGCAATAACTAAAAAAAAAAAAAAATTAGATAGAGACCAAATTGGCTCCATTTAAAATGAGACAGTCAAAATGCATTAACTCAAAGATATTTTTTTTGAGTTAATGCAGACGATGCAGACTCCTAAAACAGACATGTCTGAATTTCGAAACAGACCACAAAATTTTACCAACGTTCTACAATTTAAAAGGCTATAAATCATGAATATTGTAAATAATAGTATAAATATGTAAGTGTATTTTGATCATTTCGCTCTGAAAGTTGATCATTAAATAATAAATTAACTACAGAAGAATTATTGTCCCAAGTTGTATAATTTAAGATGAAAGAGAAAAGAAATATGATGGTCAAAATTGAATGTTCTTAAAAACATTATTTTTGTTGGCATCTTTATATTGACGCTAATTTTGTTTGGCGGCTAGGGATGCTATTTTAGTTCGCAGAATTTCCAGAGAATGGTGATTTCTCACCACTAGTACCGACGTAGTCATTCTACTACTAGTTTTCAATTACTAATAAAGAAATCGGTGTCATGTTTCCTGTCAATTCATAAGAAGTTGTTAAACAGCGGAACTTAGTTTACCTTTTCATTTTCTTTTTTTTTTGGAAAACAGAGTCATTGGCCTCTTCTTGATAGAAGATTTTGAAAGCTACATATATCCATAGTATGATACGTTATCAAGACTTTGAAAGCTTACATACAGTGGCGAATCCACGTACATTGAATTGACTCTATTTATTTTCAATTTTTTTTTGTATTTATATCTTATTTTAATATTATTAAACTAAAATATTATGAATAGTGTGAAATTGACATCCATTTGTAGTATAAAATTTTTATATGCTTGACTCTATGCACGTTTGATTTCCATAGTCTAAAAGTCTAGCTCCACCTCTGCTTACATACATAGTATGACACGTTTGCACATCTTGAAGCTTATTTGTGGCGAAATCGTCAAAATAGAAAATGACTTCATTGCCGCATTTCTTTTTCTTTTCGAATCATCTAACTTACAAAAATCTGTTTTTCAGATTACTTCGCTTCACGTCACCGCACAACCATCGGCAAAAAGTCAAAAAGGACCCATCCGAAATTAATGAAGAACAATAAAATAAAAAGCGACCTCCGGCTCCGAATTTTTTTTATAAACTATAATTAAAAAAATAATTTTAAAAAATCAACATGATTATTTTTTTTTATAAAAATTATAAGAACTGAAATGTCATTTCGGTCCGTTTTTCTTTCTCTTTTTCGGACCAAAATGGCATTTCGGTCTGTATTGGTTTCACAAATTTTCAAAAAGACAGAAAAATCCGAAAAAGACGCCGGACCGAAATGCCATTTCGGTCCCAATTTTTTTTTTTTTTAGAGTTTGCTTAATAAATATCATTATTGTAAATTGATTTAATTTTTTACATGGAAATATATTTTACACGGCAATAAAACTGTTGTTCGGATCGTGTAGCTAGTTTAATTGAAATTTTTTTATGAAACTATCATGTTTTCAATTTAGTTAAGAAAATATTTACATTAACAAAGATGTGTAATTCTTACTCGCTAAGTTGTGCCAAAAAAATTGAAAATAAAATAAAGTAAATTCAAATTTCATCTAATATCTATATATCAAAAATATATTTGAAATGAATTTATGTGTTGAGTTATACTTCTTAATATTATTTTAATAATAAGACCGAAAATATCATATGCCTTATTAGTCACTTAGTTATATTATTTATTATTATTCATAAGAAAAGTTCCAATATAATAAGTTATTATTCAAGTTATATAGCTAGTATGTAGCTACTTATGTAGTTAGCATTCTTTTTACATGATATTATTTTTCTAGTTCATCAAATATAGATGAAGAAATAATATCCTCTATGAGAGATAAAAAAAAAAAGTGACCCGGCTAAAAAGACATATTTAATTATTTTTCAGTTTTAAATAATATCCTCTATGAGAGTGTACAGGGGAGGAGCATCAGGTGATTCTATGATGTTCATTTTACATTCACAGTTCATGTATTGTATGGAAAGAAGTGCAAGGAGAAGGCTTCGTTTGAACCGTTGATCTTAGATACTAGTCTAAATCAGATTCAGCAGTGCATTCTAACAGTTCTGGCAGTGGAGAAGTTTTCGGATAAGGTCATGAGATTGATTTATTTTTTCAAGAAAAATAAAATATTCTTATAAAATAAATATAAACAAACATAAACAAGATGAAGGGAATATAAATAATGACTATCTCTTTATTCATATATTTGTCATGTGTCTTTCATATGTACAATACAATATTACAAAGTCTCTATTTATAAGCTACAAATTGTAAATGAAAAGCCACTACAATAAAATAAGAAATTGAATTCCAAATAGTAGTGGGATATGAATTCCAATGATAGTGGGGTAGTGGAGAAGTGAATGGGGATTAATATTGAGAGTTACAAAATGAATGGACCATCCACTATTATATTCATAACACTCCCCCTTGGATGTCCATTTCATAAGAATATGCCTCATTAAAACTTTACTAAGAAAAACCCTATGGGATAAAAACCTAGTGAAGGAAAAAAAGTACATTATTCTTTTAATACGCAACTACAATCTCACCAGGAAAACCCTGTGGGAAAAACCATGGTAAAGGAAAATGTAATGCATATTAACTCCCCCTCATGACAACATTAATCAAGATCTTTAAGTCGACCAACTCCAATATTACGGATCACATTTTCAAATATTAAAGTATGGAGTGTCTTAGTGAATAAATCTGCTAGATTCTCACTCAAACGGATTTGCTGAATATTAATAACATTATTCTTTTGGAGATCATGTGTGAAAAAAAACTTTGGTGAAATATGTTTTGTTCTATCTCCTTTAATGTATTCTTCCTTTAATTGAGTAATTTATGCAATATTATCTTCATATATGATCGTCAGGATCATTTCTCCAGAATACAAACCACATGTCTGATAAATGTGTTAAATCACATATCTTAACCAAATACATTCTCGGCTTGCTTCGCGAAGTATATGTTTAATTTCAATACAATGTCTTCGCATGGGAGAAAAACTATATCTTGCTAATAAATTTATAGCAAATGATGTATCAGATCTTGTATGTCGAGCAAGATACATAAATTCCACTATTGCATAAATATATGGTACTTCAGGACCAAGTAGTTTTTCATCACTTTCTCAATGTTTAAAAAGATCTTTATTCATATCTAATGATCTTACAACTATCAGAGTACTCAATGGATGTGATTTTATCCATATAAAATTATTTCAGCACTCTTGCAATATAATTTTCTTGATGCATAAAAATGTCATTTTTAAATATTCAATTTGCAATCCAAGGCAAAATTTTGTCTCCCAAGATCTTTCACCTCAAATTATTCCTTTAAATAATTTATTACTTTTGGAAGCTCTTCAGGAGTTCCAATGATACTTAGATCGTCAACATAAACTTCAATTATAACAAAATAATTTTCATATCTTTTCATGAAAATAAATGGACAGATCGTATCATTATTATATCCATGTTTCAATAAATATTCACTTAGATGATTATGCCATATGTGTCCAGATTGCTTTAATCAATATAAAGATTTATTCAATTTAACTAAATAATATTCTCGAGAACATAAATTATATGCTTCAAGCAAATTAAATCCTTTAGAGATTTTTATATAAATATCATTATCAAGTGAGCCATATAAATAGGTTGTAACAACATTCATTAGACACAAATCAAGTTCTTTATGTATTGCCATATTACATAAAAATTATTGCATCCACCACAGGTGAGTATATCTCAAAATTTCACCTTTCTCATTTTGTTTTCATGTAAATATCAATTTCTATTATTCGGACTTTATGCCTTCATGTATTGGAGCTACAGGCCCAATTTTTTTTTTTATTATTTTTAAGAGATTTAAATTCTGTCTCAATTGCGTCTTTCTATTTTGACAAAATAATTTCCTTGTCGACATTTTATAGACTTCGGGTCATGATCCTCATTATTCATTATATTTAGCGCTATATTATATGCAAAAATATCATTGATATCAATTTCATCTCGGTTCCATCTTATTCCATTTATGATATAATTTATCGAGATCTCTTTAATTTCATAAATTTCAAATACCTGAGTTTCTGCTGGAACTCCAATATTACCTATAATTTGATTCTCTTCTAGAGTTTTATCTGAAATTATCATATCCTCGACTTGACCATTTTCATTATTTGCTCCTTTTTTTTCGAGGATTTTTATCTTTAGAACCGATTGGTCTTCCAAGCTTCATGCGTGTTATAATTTCATTAGTCTGTCCAACAGAGACATCGACTTTAATTGGAGCATTAGCAGCAGGTACATGTGATTTGGTCACTTTCTTTGTAAATGCGTCTGGCAATTGATTAACTAATCTTTCCAAATGAATTATCTTTTAAACATCTAGTTCACATTATTTATGAGGATCTAAATTAGACAATGATAATTCATTCTAACTAATATATTTTCCCAGCTGATTATTTTTCTCCCCCTAAAGTTGGAAATATTAATTCATCAAAATAATAATCGGCAAAACTAGCCGTGAATAAATCTACCATCAATGGTTCTAGATACTTTGTTACATATGGAGATTCAAATTCAATATAAATTTCCAACTTTCTTTTATGTTCCATTTTAGTGCGTTGTGGTGGAGCAATTATAACATATATCGCACATTCAAAAATTCTTATATGAGAAATATTAGGTATGTGACCAAAAACAAATTATAAAGGGAAAGTTTTATAATAGCTTGTTGGCACGATGCGAATTAGTGTTGTTGCATGCAAAATAACAAGTTGTCATTTTTGTGTACATGATGTACAACATCAATTCTAATCGACAAGCATTGTCTTAGAAATAAATTCATCAATATTGTCTAGACGTATTTTCTTAATTGAATAATCATAAAATTATGCTCTTAATCAAATCAATTGAGCAAATAATCTTGCAAACGTCAAGTTGCGAGTTGATAATGTGACCATACTATTGATGCATCAATTATAACCATAAAATAATCTAAATGGTTCACATGGTGGATATATTGGTCTACAAATATCATCTTGTATACGTTCTAGAAATGAAATCAACAAATAAAAATTCATAAGATTAAAGAATCTTCTGGTTCTTTAATGAATGTCCACATTAATTATCTATTATTTTTCGCATCATTATTGATCCGAAATGGCCCAACCGGTCATGCCAAACTAGAAACATATTTTTATCTGTAAGCTTCTGGTTTACAATAGCATGTGCTTCAATTGCACTAATATATGTGTAATACAAACCGGAGGAAAACATAGACAATTTTTCCAATATGCATTTTTTTTTTATCTGAGATTTTGCTAGTTATATAAAGATATTCAACATTTTCTTCATTAGTTGTCTCAACATGGTATCCATTTCAGCGGATATCCTTAAACTTAATTAATTTCTTTGAGACTTAATTTGAAGAATATAATGCATCATCAATATAAATTTGTGTTCCTCCATATAACAATAAGGTTGCTCTTCCGGAACATACAATTAATTTTTTTTTATTAACAACAATTGCAATTAACAAAAATAAGAAATACAACTACAATAACAAAAATAATAAGAACAGTTGCAAAATGAAATAAGTACCGTCGGTAATTAATGAAATGAAATAATAGATTAACATGATATTTTGCATGATATTTCGTCAATAATAAGAAAATGAAATAATAAGAACAACTATAATTTTTTTTTTATGCTTTATATAGATTAGCATGATATTTCGTCGTACTACAGGTACGTCGGTGTACGACAGGTACGCGACTAATGACTTTTACAACCACGATCAAAGCAGGAATTCACTATTCTGCCAACTTTTATCTTTCTCATTTTTTATTATTAATAATAAAACTTTAGATCCCAACAGTTGTATAAAGAAAGAAAATAAAAAAAATCTCTTATTTGTCCTTATTATTTTGATATCAATTTTAACCGAAATCAAAATTTCATTTCTTACTGGACATTTTAGATTCTTACTAAAATATATATATATATATATCTAATTTTAGTAAATCAAAATCTGATTATATTAAATTTAAATCAACTAATTGGATTTATAATTTATTTATTTATTGAAAAAGAAGAATAAAATTATTGCTAAATATTTAGTAATAGAACTTCTTTATAAGAAAAATAAATTTATGATCATCAGCAAATAATCTTTCAGAGTCTTCGATGAAAAATAATCATATATTACAATAAAAACATTAATTCACTTTACCAACTACCATTGGTTCGTCATTTTTATCAGAGAATTTCAAATATAATATAAGAACCAAATACCTTATAAAGTAAAGGTAAGAAAAAAATATATTAAAATATATTTCCAATCGATTTTGTTTTATACAAGAGATGATCGGTTTTTTTTTTTTTTTTAAGTTCAATGTTTTGATTATTAGAAAAATCAAAAACAGATTTCTCACTCATTATTTTAGATCAAATAACAAAATCTGACTTTAAAATTAGTCACCGTATAATTCTAAAATTGAATTACAATTCTAAATCGAAGTTATCATTTTAATAATTTTTCACGGTTCATTTTTTTCTTTATTATTTTTCCACTTCAGGTGAAAAGATGTGTGTTTTTTAGAATGATCAATATTATATTCTGTAACATTCGCTTCTGGGAATGAAGTAAAATTAGTTGGACGAAATTCATGAGTTTTTATCAACAACTCGTTATTTTGTTCAATCATAAGAAAACAATAAATCGACTCAAAATATTTCTTAAAAAATATTTTTGAAATCTTCTTCAGGAAGATCTTAATATTTCTTGAAATCTTCGTCAGAAAGATTAAATCACTGGAAAAAAAAATTGCACATCATATAAACATTGTTAAAATCTTCTCAATATAAAATTTGCATATCATATAAATCTTCTTCAGAAAGATTTATTGAAATTTTCTTATATTAATATTGTACATCATTTAAATCTTCTTCAGGAAGATAAAAAAAAATTGCACTTCATATAATTGATAACTTATTCCATTTAATAATTACTTATTATAAGGATTATTTATTTAAATGAAATTGAAATAAGATATATCAAAGTTACCTCAAATCTTCAACTAGTAGAGCTCTCGTGCTGATAACGTGTTATAAAATAAATATAAACAAACATAAACAAGATGAAGGGAATGTAAATAATGGCTATCTCTTTATTCATATATTTCTCATGTGTCTTACATATGTACAATACAATATTACAAAGCCTCTATTTATAGGCTACAAATTGTAAATAAAAAGCCACTACAATAATAAATAAGAAATTGAATTCCTAATAGTAATGGAATATGAATTCCAATGGTAGTGGGGTAGTGGAGAAGTGAATGAGAATTAATATTGAGAGTTACAAAATGAATAACCATCCACTGTTATATCTATAACAAATATTTGTTTATTTATGCATTATCCGAATTTGATCTTTTCTGCTTCCTCGTCTTCTGGGAAGAGACAACTTCCAACCTCGATCGTTTCGCATCACATTAGTAGCATTGACAACTCACTTTTCTCATCCCTCCAAAACCGATCTCATCTCCATCCTCGGTAAGTACAGTTTTTTTCTCTCTACTTCTCTTCTTTTTTGACTTGGAAATTTTTCATGGTTTTATCAGGTCTTTCAGATGTTGATTCGAGAATATACTTTCCAAATAGCTTAGTACATCTGCTCAATTGCCAGTAAACTCTTTTGCCAGAAAAGAAAGTTAGATATGAAAACAAATTTTATAGCTTATACAACAATGCGTTAGTTATTTTACAGTTTCGGTCATATTTACGCTTGAAATTGGATTGTGCTCACCCATTTCTAGTAGGAAGTGTAAAGAATGTAAATGTAAGTGCCTCCTTTCAGCTAGTTTTGGTCAACACTTTCTACAATCCGATTGAAATCAAACTAATCCTTATCGGCAGTATCAAATAGGAGGGGGGTTATGGTAAGAGTCAATTTTATGAATTCGGCTAAATAAGTCTAATTTTGATCAGATTACTGCTGAACTAGGAGAGTGTTCAATTAGTCGACTCCTTACCAGCTGCCAATACAGTGTTAGGACCTTTGTCCCAATTTATTTTTCCTTATTTTATGAGTTCGTAATTCCGAGTTTTAGGCCAGTTTTTTTGTAGTTCAGCTCCTGATTATTTCGAGAATCTTGTGTAATAAAGGCCTGAATTATCAATCCTAGCAAATTCAATATAATAATTTTTAGATGCAAATGATGGATTGTATTGTTAGTATAGTAATGCAAAAAATTCTCTACAGAATAGCTAACCTGTTGGTGGCGAGCTGTTGCAATAAAAAAAATTCAAACTTCAGCTAATGATCACAAATGTCTAGTGGAGGTGTTTTTATTTATTCCGATTGGAACACTTAATTTTACTGTGCCACTCTTTGAATATTTTTGGCACAGTTTTGTTACTCTGACAGTTCTTTTTGCATATCACCTTACATTTAACTGATGCATCAACTTAATTTATTTACTCACAGGTCAATTTGATTTTAATTAATGGTGGGAAGAACTTCATGTGAGCTTTTGCTAACAAATGAGAAGGACCATCAAAATACTAACAGTGCACAAAATGCTGTTTCGGGTGAACCATTGGATGCAACCTTGAGCTACCTGAGCAAGATACTGTTGGAAGAAAACATAGATGAGAATCATATTTTGTATGAAGGAGTGGCTCTAGAGGCCACAGAGAAAATTCTTTTAGATATTATCGGCCAAAAATACTCTCCTTCCCCAAATAACTCGGCACCTTCGAACGAGGAACAAGTGTATCCCACTTCTACCAATCACCTTGTGCAGTATCAAATTGCTCCTGGTTTGGTAAATATACCGGCTTTGGAATACAGTAAAGGGTTGGAAGAAGGAATGAAATTTCTTCCCAATGTTGGAAAATTGAGGATTGACTTCCAAGGGAACAACCTTTCAATTCCTTCCCCTTGCAATTTGAACAGCTTAAATGGGTCTAACAGTAAAAAGAAATTGAACAATGAGGATCTAGAGCTCTCGGAGGGACGAAACTGTAAAATATCCCAGCCTTATTTTGAGGAACCCATTAGAGATCACAAGCTGGATGAAGTGATCCTCTATAATGATGACTATATTGATAAAGTTGCCAGTCTAAATGAAGCCATGAAAGCAAGCATGCGTATCAAAAAGAATGTTAGAGAGAATTTCGCGTATGTTGAGGATCTACTCATTCGTTGCTCTCATTCGGTAGCCACAAGTGATCGTCAAGCCGCCGAAGAAATGATAAAGCAGATAAGAAAGCAATCCTCTCCTAACAGAGACAGTACCAGTAGGCTTGCTCTCGTGCTTGCTGATGCACTAGAGGCTCGATTGACTGGCACCGGGAGCGAGGCATATAATCGATCTGTTGCAAAACGGTTTTCCACCTCAGACATTTTGAAGATCCAGTACCTATTAATGACGGTAACTCCTTTCCTGAGAGCCACGTACTGCATTGTGAAAGATAGGATTCTTAATTCGGTGGATAAAGCGTCAAAATTGCATATAATTGATTTCGGGATTGGTTTTGGTTTTCAATGGCCGTCTCTAATTCAAGACCTGTCTGAACAGAAGGGCGGGGCCGTAAAACTTAAAATTACTGGCATAGATTTCCCACAGCCAGGATTTCGCCCGACTGAACGGGTAGATGAGACCGGGCGGAGGTTGGAAGAGTATGCCAAAAGTTTCAATGTTCTTTTCGAGTACAATGGGATAGCTTTGAAATGGGAGGAGATTCGTATTGAAGATCTCAAAATTGAAAAAGATGAACTGCTTATAGTTAACAGCATGTACCGTTTCAGGCAGCTTGGTGATGAATCAATTGGTTTGGATAGCCAGCGGAACCAAGTTCTGAATTTGATAAGGCAGCTTAAACCAAAGCTGTTTCTCCTTGGAGTCGTTAGTGCATCATTTAGCCCCTTCTTTGTCACGCGATTTAGACAGGTTATGTTACACTATGCCTCAATGTTTGATATATTAGATGCAAATATCCCTCGGGACAACAAGGTGAGACACCTAATAGAGAGTGAAATGTTGGCTCGTGAAGTCATTAATCTGATAGCATGTGAGGGGGGCGCTTCGGTAGAGAGGCCAGAGACCTACAAACAGTGGCACCTCAGGAACTTGCGGGCCGGGTTTCAACAGATACCAATCGAATCAGCCCTATTGGAGTATTCCCAGAAGAAATTAAAGTCAATATTTGACAACCGATACTTCATTGAAGAAGATAGCAATTGGTTTCTTCTAGGCTGGAGAGGGAAGACACTGCACGCCCTTTCTATGTGGAAACCAAAGCAAGAAGAAGAGTGAAGTATTTGCCTCACATGGTGCATAAGAGTTGGTAAAATCTCTTAGGAAAATTATCTTTCTGGTTTTCCTCGTTGGCCTTCATGTATGTGTTGGGTGGATTGTACAACTTTTAGATTACTTGTTTAGCAAAAAAAAAAAATGATCTGCTATGTCAAGCTTTGGGTAGATGTAGATTAAATCTAGCTTTGGATAGATGTAGTTTGGCACTAATTTGGGGCATATCTAATTAAGAAATTGCTTGGGGCTTGCTCATGTTTTATTTGTACCTTTCAGTTGAGTTTCTTGTGATTTTCACTAGCGAGTTTTTTTTTATTGAAACAAAAACATATTATGTTTGATAATTTCAATATTTCGCTTCTACCATGCCTTTAAAAAAAAAGATAATTTCAATATTTCTTGTTTAAATTTGTTTATGAGTATGTTTGCAATATGAATGTGTTTGTACTTGTGCTAATTTGACAATGGCTAGCAAGGTCTTAAACCAAGATGAATGTGATGCAATTTCACAATTCTAGGGGATAACAACGAAAACAAAACAATTGATGAAACTTCCGTTGTGTTATATCTTGACGTTTTAAAACTCATAATCTGGGCAATATAAATCAGCTTACAAACATATCACTAACATACCACTCATTTTGTTTTTATTATGTACCGCCTCATTGGTTGTTGAGAAATAGGGAAATTGTCTCAGAAAATCATAATAGATATTTAGGTATCTAGCTTAATCCTTGTAATTAGGCAGATACAAATTCCAGCTATCTAGGAAAGCAACAAACGACTATATATAATTTTGGTTATAAATTCCCATGTAATCCTCGTGTAATTGATCAGAACAAATCAAGAAAATTCATTTCACAGTCATCTCAAGTATTGAGAAGCTATTAACATATAAATTATTGGCCGATGACTTGACTAGGATTTCAAACTCATCTCACAAACAGGTACAACATTCACTGAGGCATAACTATGTTTTCTAGTCTGGGCATTATGGAGGGAACGAAACAGAAGACCGTTCTCTGATCAGTTCAGTCCAGTGCACCATTTAATTAGTGATATGGCGATGCACGTCCATAATTGGACTACATTTGGGTAAATTAGGGTACGGGTGGAGTCGGGATACTAGGACACTGGCAATGTGATTAGAGACAGTGTACAAATGGCCAGAGGAGCCAAATTTAGCGCTTTGTATATATTTTTTCTATTATCAATACAAATGTTGGAGCCTCGGCTACCAACCTTAAAAAAAAAAAAAACCTATGTTTCCTAGTCAACATCAGAAAACATCTAAAAAGCTATGCAAAATAATCACCACTTGAATAAAAAAATCATACCGAAAATGAATTTCGGATCTAACTCTCGTACTGGAATTCAATTTTGGTTTCTAAAGTTCTTGATTTTCTATGGCCGGTTGAGAGAATCATAGAAGAAACATATACTTGCATTTCAAAAAAATATATAGAAAAAGAATTTTGAAATAAGATTCTTTTTTTGAGGAAAGAAATAAGATTCTTGACTATGTACACAACTCTAGCAATGATGACAACAAAAGATCTAATTCTCATAAAATTCAGGTAACCAAACAGAGATAAGCGGCATAAATTTTGTTTCCCCACATAAACCTATCTTACGTACGTTCTCACTCAAATCAGTTAGTTCCAAAAAAAAAAAAACAAGACAATTTTTGCTATTCGGCTCCTTTCTATTTTCCATTCATTTCAAAATCTGAAAAGCTTTAAGCTTGGAGAAAGAATAGTGATCACAAATGAATTTTATTCATCTCAATCTTATTTCATTACAATGATTAAGTCTGTTTATATAGAGCACAGACTTCCTAAACTAGGTCTGTTACAATCAGGTCAAACTAATCTTGTTGACTCTAACTAACTAACTGATTGGCTGAGCTGTTGCTGGGATATCAATCACATCTTTGGTGGTTACGTCATTAAAATCGATGGTTCAATCATTATTTTACCTTATATTTGGAGATCTTGAGCAACATTCGATCATGAATTTTGTAAAATTATTGTGGCAATTTACTGCTAGCTAGATTATTTTTATCTAGATATAGGGCCATATGTAAATAACTTTTTCTTAATTAATATATTGTCGTCAGCTCTTGCTGACCGACCATAAAAAAAAAACTAACTCAGGTTCAACTCCAATTGCAGTGGCTGTTTGACACCCCTTTATTTCTAGGGAAAATTTCCGGTGTGTCCATCCATACTTTCAAAAAATAGCCAATATCTCCATGAATATATCATAATATCCAATATCCAATATCACTATATAACTTTAACTTTCTTTTTTCTATCTCCTTTCATTTGTTTAACTGTTTATTTAATTAATTCAAAAACTAAACTGACAAATTTACCCTTCTGTTTGAAATGGAAGTGTCATGTACTTTAAATCATCTCCTTCCCTTCCCTGTACCTCACGCTTGATACTTCCTCCTGCTTTGATTCGGAGTAGAACACATGGGAAAGATTTTTAGTCCCAGGTGTCCCTCGTGTCTCTCTCGCTCTATACCCCTTTTCTCCTTCAATTTTTTGCAAGCAGAAGCTTTGGCCCAACTAAATACACTGGATCAAATTGAAGCACAAAGATTTTGACCAAGAAATTAAAATTGCTAAAAAGGTGTCTCATGGCTCTTAAGTCTTAAATGAGTCTTTTATTCATTCTAACTGACAATAAAGTGCTAAAAAGGTGTCTCATGGTAATGCTAAAAATGAATTTTCGCAATACTTTGATTGCTAAAAATAGTCAAAACCTTTGATCGCTAAAAGACTCATTTTTTTCTTTTAATTCTATTTGATTGATAGTGCAATTGAATGGTAGTTTGAAGGTATGTTGAAATTCTAATGGCACTTTGCTTGAACTGTTAATTGAGCTTCAACTGAAGATCAAGCAATTGAATGGTACTTGGCTTCAATTGTTAAATTTATATATGAACAGTTGCTTTATTTTTGTGAAATTTCAATGGTTATACTAAAAGTTATGTTGAATTAACATTGCAAGTTTACTTTGGATTTATTTTTTTGTTCCTGGATTAATATTTTGTTGTCAGTTTCAATAAATTTGAGAAACTTTGCTGGTTCTGTTATGCTGGATTTATTTTTTCCGAAAATCTGATATCTGACGAGAGTCTAAATATAAGGTATATATTGCTCGGCTGGATTTCACGTACCAAGTACCAGTGAGTACCAGTACCAGTCAGTAATCAAAAGTTATGGAAATCTGTCGGTCATCAAAAGTCAGTACCAGTACCAAGTACGTGGAAATCAAATGTTGGGATATATATGATTTTGCATACTCTTGACATTAGCAATTTTTGGAAATGCACTGTGATTTTGCAGTACCAGTCAGTACCCTTTAATCCTTTAATCCAATATATTTTTCACTAAAAACTGAACTCTCTCATCTATTTTTCACTTTAATAGTATACTTTTATTTCATTTTATTTAAAAGAGAAATGAACTCTAAAGGATAAAAAGAAAACGAAGTGTCTCTTTCTTTTAATCCTTTAATTTCTCCTCAGCATCATGAATCATACAGAAATTATCTAACTTCACCCTCCAGTCCAATAAATTGTTCGACTTTCAACTTGTTTATTTCGTCACAGTCCAAACTAGAGAGGAGAAGGAGAGAGAGTGGAGCGGGAGCACAAGTAGATGTCAATCGAATCATCAAAACCAGCTTGAGTTGAGTGATACTGGAAAGACATTTTTTACCGCTGCAAGAAGAAAGAAGACGAATAGTTACACATGAAAGCGTCTCCTCTTTTTTTTTTCTCTGTTGTTCAATTCTGTTAGAAATTAATCCCGTTAATATACAACAAGATACTCACGCGACAAGTGCTTGTAAGAAGAGGATGTACCATGAGCGAAGATTGTGTAATGTGTACAACAACGCACCTGGAATCGAGGGATCACCTGTTCCTTGGTTGTGTGGTGGCAAAATCTTTTTGGAGAGGCTTCTGGGCCACGGTGAATATTACGGCTCCACCCATTTACACATCTATTGTAAACACTTGGTGGAACCATAGAAGGACATTATCAGACATGGGGAAAAAACACTGGGATGGAGCTTGGGCAGCAGGACTATGGACGTTGCGGAAGGAGAGAAATCAGCGGATTTTCTCCCAAAAACGTAAGCAGGTGCATCAATTAATAAATGAAGCAGCACAAGAACTTATGCTATGGGAAGCCAATTGCTAGTAGGAGGCTAGTCACAGGAAGAATGGGCACTCAAGATCAGGCCAGATCATTTACTGTACTTTTGAGCATTCTTTTTACTAGTTGATGTAAAGCTTGAGACTGTGAGACTCCCGTGGGGAGATTGTAAATAACTTTTTCATTATTAATATATCGTCAGAAGGCTCCTTGCCAACTGACCTTCAAAAACAAAAAAAAATTAAAGGGATATCTCCATTTCAAACAGAAGGGTCAATTTGACAGTTTTGTTTTTGAATTAATTAAATAAACAGTTAAACAAATGAAAGAAGATAGAAAAAAGAAAGTTAAATTTATATAAGAATATTGAATATTATGATGTATTCACGAAAATATGAATTATTTTGAAAGTTTAAGTGGGCATACCGGAAACTTTCCCTTATTTCTAACACTAGTTCTAACACTAATTCACTTTTAAATACAAATTTGTTATTTAGAAAACTTTTGTAGAATAGATTGAAATAACATAAGAGAGAGACCAAAAAAAAAATACCTTTTCACAGATTAATTTATTTTACGTAGTCAAACATATTTTCTTTAAGAATTATTCTGAGTAGCAATTTTCATACTTTCACTATTGGGTACGTTTGGATGAGAGCTAGAATAGCTAGAATAGTGAAATTTGAGACTAGTGAAATTTGAAAATAGTAAATGAGAATAGAGAAAAAAATAGAGAAAAAAATATTAGTGTGAAAATGGTGCTATTAGTAAAAATATTATTTGGATTGTACATATGAAATAGTGAATAGATGTAAACCAATAAATAATAGTATTAACAATGTGCTAATTAAGAGGAAAGATAGGCAAATGAGATCTCAGACGAATTGTCACGACGTGGAGATAGCGGAAGTGGTGTCAAATTTGTCATTTCGAGACTGTTGGCGAAAATCCAAAAATGAACATTTTTTTTCTCTCTTCAAACTTTTGAATAGTAGCTATTCCAACTTTACAAGAAATAGAGAATAGCAGCTATTCTAGCTATTCTGAATAGCAAAAATGTTGCCTGGATGCATATTGCTATTCTGAATAATTCTAAAATAGCCTATATTATTCTGAATAGAAATTGTCATAGCTGTTCCATGAAAACCACTCATTGTTTGATTATTCTAAATATAAACCGATTTTTTTAATGCCCTAAAAAAATAACAAAAATGCCCTCTGATTTTAAAACTTTCGAAAAATGCCTTGACTGCTCCGCTGTGGGGCGGTCCACTCCCATAGACGACTGCCCAACAGTGGGACGGTTCTATTTTTTTATTACTAAAATTGAGGAGTAATTGAGTAGTAAAATTGTTCATCAATTAATTTTTTTAATGATTAATATCAAATTGATAATATAAAATCTTGACTAAATGACAGAACAAAACATAAATATTGTATTAGTTCAATTAAAAAAATGAGGAACATCATTCTTTCAGAATGATGTATATGAATGCTCCAACAATTATACACAGTTTTATTGTACGATATGTGTGTGATAAAAGAAATATAATATTTTCCCACATTATTGATCCATGTCTTCATGTTATAATGCATCTCTATCTATTTTTTGTAAGTTATTTCTCTCATTTCTAAAGCACAGGTAGGTTGTACATGTATTTATCTAATACATCTCTTGTAAATAGGCAAGGCTAGGGCAAGGAATAAGGTAAGAGAGATGATATCTTCACTAAGAAACATCTGTTTTACCCCTGCTATTTCTCTACAGGAAGTAGTTACTTCTCAAGGACACAATATCAAATTTAGAAGGCGTTTATCTAAAATAGAATATAGAGAATGGCTTGATTTATTACACATAGTTAGTCATATTTCTTTTACACATACCATAGACCAATTGAGTTGGAGGTGGGAACCATCCGGTAAGTTCACAGTTAGATCCCTATATAAGCTCCTGAATTTTCGAGAGAAACTCCCATGTAACCCTTTGTTATGGTGGCAAATACCTATCCCATTAAAAATAAGGAATTTTATGTGGCTTACTCGTAAAAAGAAAATT
This sequence comes from Carex parvula, assembly GCA_025461045.1. Taxonomy (NCBI): domain Eukaryota; kingdom Viridiplantae; phylum Streptophyta; class Magnoliopsida; order Poales; family Cyperaceae; genus Carex; species Carex parvula. Next base: position 470,497 of record JAJGRW010000763.1, read on the forward strand.
TTAACCAAAGATAAATTATCAAAAAAAGGATGGACAAGTGATACTACTTGCCATTTATGTGATCAGCCCGAAACCATGGATCACTTGTTTGTCACATGCCAGTTTGCTAAGACAATCTGATTTTGGATGGGAGTATGCCAGAGTTTAAGCTTCACTTGGACTAAGTTTTCTGATATCATTCATTTTGCAACTCCAATTACCTACTAATGCTAAACTTGCTTTTCTTTAGTTGTTAGTGCTATTTGCTGGACTATATAGAAGCATCGAAATGATCTATGTTTCAATAATAGTACAGTCAAATCACCAAAACAGATTGTATTTCTAATACTCTCTTTGATTCATTATTGGACAGGACATGTGAGACCCAAGATCCAGGAGGGCACTGCTGTCTGGCTTCTTGTAGATACTGATGAGATTCATATTAGCACTTGGCATCCTGATGATGATCCGCTCCTTGCTGAGGAGCTCCAGATGGTGAGCTATGGCGACCATGCTCTTGCCCCTCTCCCAGCAGATGAGCTCCAAATGGTGGTCTATGGAGACACAACTTTTAACACTGTTTAGTTTTTTGTTTTGCAATATGTTGCATGTTATTACCTCAACCCTAATGAGTGGCTTAGTGTTAGCCCTGCTGTGGCTTATACTTAGGATCGTTTCCCATCAGTTTATGTTGCATGTCCTATGGTGGCTATTTTTGTGTTTTGGGGTATATTTTGATGATGTGAGATATCCCTCAACAACTCCTAATTGTAACTTAACGTTTTCTACAATGAAATGGGCTCTTGCCTTTTATCCAAAGAAATATCTTCGCTAAGAAGGTGAAAAATAACAACGAAACTTCAAACGGTCACAAAAAGACGGCGCTCGGGTGTCCGATTTCAGTAAATGATCACTTTTTGGAAAGCTTGCGAGAAGATGCATGCGTTGGTAATGGCTATAACGTTTTCTAAAATTCAGAAAATTGCAACAAAACAAAGGAAAGAGCCTCAAAACTTGAGTTAAAGTTTCCGATTAAGTTTTTCATTTCTAATTTTTTTGTCCTTCATGCTTCTTTTTAGGCATTGTTCATGTAATATGTGATACTTTTTCTTAGACATTGTTCATTAAGTGTATAAAGTATCAAATCTACAGTTTTTTTTGTTATATTTTTATTTTTTTTAGTTCAAATGTATTCATGTAAATGTTTTTCATTTTGAAATTTAGTTTAGTGTTTTTGGTATTCAGATCCAAAATTAGTTAAAAAAAAAAAGACAATCGATGATATTTAGTTTAGTGTTTTATCGAAACTTTAGTTTACTGTTTTCATTTTGAGATTTTAAAAAAAAATGAGAGAAGCGCCCCACTGTGGAGCGGTTGGGACAGTTTTCGAATTTTTAGAAAATCGAGGGCATATTTTTTATTTATTTTTAATTGAGGGCATTAAAAAAATCGGAAAGATTTTGTAGAAAAGATTGAAATAACATAAGAGGGAGAAAATAAAAAGATAGTTTTTCACGCATTATTTTATTTTACGTAGTCAAACGTATTTTCTTTAAGAATTATTCTGAATAGCAATTTTCATATTTTTCACGCTATTAAGAATTATTCTGAATAGCAATTTTTATATTTTCACACTATTGAGAATTATTCTGAATAACAATTTTCATCGCTATTCCATAGAAACCACTCATTGTTTGATTATTATCTTTGAAGTTCAAACTAGTCATTGTTGTCGTCCCGGTTTTTACACGCAGCTAAAAAAGTCAATGGCCAATTAATTGTTATCACCAATTGTATTTGGTGACTTCTTTTTTGAAAAACTTACCAGAGAGGCTGTCAACGTGCTAGTGTTGTAAATAAAGGTATGTGTTTGTTGAACGGACTGTGTACTATCAATCAATTAATCAGTATAAAATCAGTATATAGCTGATTAATCGGTATTATGCGGACGATTAATCGTTTTTATTAAAATTATGTGTATATATTCATAATTTATTAAAAAGAATTTATTTAACTCATCAAATTTATCAAATAAACTTAATTTAACTTAGTTCTATTATTATAATATGACACTACATTTATTTCATCTTAACAACACATACGCAGTTTACATGTATAAGTAACATATTTATTTAATAAAAAAATAAATTTGAAAATTAAGCTTTTTTAAATACTAATAATATATTATTTCAAAGAAATGAAACATTCCAACATAAAATCACTAAATTTAGTTTATGATTACAACTTAATTTCATATATGAATATGTTGTACTAACTGAAAAAAAATACATCAGTAAGTAAGAAAAATGTATAGTATATAAATAATAGAAGAATTAATCAATTTCAAAGTAAGAATAAATACATATATAAAAAATATTGGATGTATATTCAAGCACAAATAAAATTACAATATAGGATTTATGAAACTTATTATCACACGTAGTCATAAAAAAATAATGTAAAAATAAATATTCACTGGAATAAACGGAAATAAACAGAATAATCGGAATGAACTTCATTTATTGTCTTTACATTTCCTATGAACTTCATTTATTGTCTTTACATTTCTTCGTGATATCGAAATATGGAAGCGCATCTGCTGAAATATGAGACCGGTAACAGTAATTCTGAAATCCCTGTAATCCGAATCCAGCTGTCGAACTGTTCTGAGATGTGTGCAAGTCAAAACCATCTGTTTCGATATGCGTTCTCAGAAAAAAAAATTCGATGGTTGAATTCGGATTGCAGGAATTTCAGAAGTATTGTTCATTGGTTTCGGAATTTCAGCTGATCCGAATCCATTGGAATATCACCTACTTATGTCAAAAAAACATACATTTCCTATGAACTTAATTTATTGTCTTTACACTTCTAAAAGTAAAAATGTGAAATTTCATTCTTCTTTAGTTTTATTTTCTATATTCGACTAACCTACCCTGGTAAAAGATATAAAAAATGAATTCCCCGACTTTGAAAAGGCCATACTCAAGGAAGAAAAAACTACGGTCAAGTGTGTAACAAGTTGTCTTAAACAAGAGTAGTGACTCGCTATACTTATCTTGAAATTGAAAAGGAAATAGAAACCGGATTTGATTGTACTGACTAGAGTACAAGACCAGTAAAGACCAAGGACTAGAATCTAGAGACCTACTTTCGTTTTTCCTTTAAAATCTCATCGTGATTCCTTGCTCTGGTTCTGAGAAGTTATCAGGCTTACCTAATTTGTTTCTAGCTCTAAAAGGTACCTCTCCTCTCTTTTTTCCTCTAATTATCTCTTTCTATGGTGCTATCTGTGTAGGTGAGGTGAGGTCGTTTGCCTGAAAGGATTAAGAGCGTGTTCTCTTGGATTCATAAGTTCATTTATTCTTAAACATGTAATTTTGTTTCACCATAGAAATCACTTCAGGTGCTTTTTTCAGCAAACACAATTTAATAGTAACAATTAAAATCTGTCCCCGTTCTGTAAAAATTGTGTCCAATTATCTTTAATTTCGTCAAATATTACTTGATTCATGCCCCAAGTCGGATTTCTACCCATACTGATTTAAAATTTGACTAGATTTATGCCTCAATCAGGTTTCTGCTGATACCAATTGTTGTAGGTGAATAACTTTTGGTTAGCTTCTTGTTTCCTTCTTGCGTTACAGGCTCTTTATTAAGAAGGAAGACACTCTTAACTTCAAGTTCTTCACAATAATTTCAAGAGTGAGGCTATGGTACTATGCATAGCACGGATTGGTTTGTACTACGGATCAATATTTTTGTTTTCAAAATCCTAATGGTCGATCCGAACTCTTCAACATGGTCTCCATATGAATATGTACTCATAAACTGTAAACTAAATTTTACATTTTTTAGAATATTTTTACTATTTTTTAGATGGGTAGAAAATCACTGTTTTTGGATGTTCCGGAATTTTTAGATCAAGTGATTTTCTACCCATCTAAAAAAATAGTAAACAAATTCTAAAAAATGTAAATTTAGTTTACAAGTACATATTCATATGGAGACCATGTTGAAAGGTTCGGATCGATCGTTAGGACTTTCAAACCAAATATTTGAGTCCATAGTGCGGGCCAAATGTGCTCTATGCATAGTACCATAGCCTCACTCTAATTTCAAATATATATTGGGGTTATAGACTTAACTTTTGGCAAACTTAGCTGCACTTCACCAAGCCAGTAGTTGCGAACCAGATAAACTACAGCTTGATTTTGCTGATATACAAATGAAACTAAGAGCTTAAAGAATTTTGATGGATTTTTTTTGTAGAATAGAGCATATAATGGAAAAGTCTTAAAAATATTAATTTGATCGTCCAGTTTTATGGTCAACAAAAGAAGATTGTACCCTTTTGAAAGAATATGATTATGAGAATTCAAATTAGATATTTTAGGATATTGAATAGCAATAATAAAATTTCTGAATTACTGATCTGCATACAGATGCTGGATAGTACATCTTGTTACTAATATTAAATTATTATCATCATCACCAGCATCAATCATCATCAATATGGATGAAGCAGGATACCAATTAATTTTGTAAACAATGTATTTGTTAATATCTTTGTTCAATTCTATATGTAGGTTGTCTCATCCTCTAATTAAACCGATGGAGAATACTTCAAATGATGCAGTTTTAAAGAACAAAAATGCATTGCCCAGCTTCTCGGATAACAACACAAACAGCAACTTTGTTTTGAAGGAAAATTCTAATGGTATGATTGATGCGACCTTGAACTACTTGAGCAAAGTACTGCTGGAAGAAGAAATTCATGAAAAGGATAATATGAACCCTGCTCTATGGGCCATGGAAAAAGATTTTTATAATATTCTTGGCCAGGAATATCCATTTCTTTTGAATAACTTGTTACGTTCTGACCAACCAGAAGCAGACCCTACTTGTAGCTATTCCCCTTGGCAATATCAAATTGGTTCTTCCACAGAAGTATCTGTTTCGGGGTTCAACCAAGTCGTGGAAAAAGGAACAAATGTTCTTCCAAGTGCTGATAATATGGCGATTAATTTTCAACCTAACATGAACTTGTGTCCTTCTGTGCACAAGGGAAGTGTTGATAGGGTTAAGGTTAATTTAGACAATGAAGAGAACGAAAATCAATTTTCAATGATAAACAGATCCAGGGGTAAAATGAAATCCAATGACCAGGATTTGGACCTCATAGAGGGGCGCAACTGCAAAATCTCAACACCTAATTTAGAGGAACCAGCCAAAGATGCAATTTTTGATGAAGTGCTCCTTTGCCCTGATTTTTACAGAAAAGAAGTTGTTGGTCTAAGAGAAATCATGCAAACAAACACATGTAATGGAAAGAAAATCCAAGAGAAAATTCCTGATGTTAAAGATCTTCTAATCTGTTGTTCTCATTCAATAGCTGCTAATGACCGGCAAACTGCAGAAGGACTCCTAAAAGATATAAGAAAGCAATCTTCTCTTGATGGAAACGGGAATCAAAGGCTTGCCCATGTGCTTGCTGATGCGCTTGAGGCCCGATTGACAGTTACTGGGAGTGAATCCTACAATAGATTTGTTGCAAAACGGATTTCCACCACCGACCATTTAAGGGTCCATCGACTGTATATGACAGCAGCTCCTTTTTTAGGAATTTCTTTGTATTTTGCTAATCAAACTATCCTCAAAGCAGTAGAGAAAGCTTCAAAGCTGCATATAATTGATTTTGGTATCTATATTGGTTATCAGTGGCCGTCTCTAATCCAAAATTTGTCTAACCGAAAGGGTGGGGCCATAAAACTTCGGATTACCGGCATAGAATTCCCTCGGCCAGGATTCCGTCCTGCTGAATTGGTAGAAGAGACTGGGCGGAGGTTGATTGAGTATGCTAGAATGTTCAATGTTCCTTTTGAGTACCATGGTATAGCATCCCAATGGGAGACCATTGGTGTAAATGATTTCAAAATTGAAACAGATGAAGTGCTGATAGTTAATAGCATATACCGCTTCAGGCAGCTTGGAGACGAAACAGTTGGCTTAGATTGCCCAAGGGATAAAGTTCTTAGACTCATAAGGCATGTTAGACCACATATTTTCATTTTTGGAAACTTTAATTGGACGTTTGGTCCGTTCTTTGTCACACGCTTCAAACAGGCCATGTCACTGTACGAAACAATGTTTGATTTACTGGACACATTAATTCCACGGGATGATAAGGTAAGGCAAATCATAGAAAGAGATATGTTTGCTCGTGACGCTATAAATTTCATTGCATGTGAGGGGACAACTCGGATAGAGAGACCCGAGACCTACAAAAGGTGGCACCAGAGGATAGTGCGGGCCGGGTTTGAACAACTACCACTGGATCCAATCATTGTGAAGAAATGTAAGAAGACCTTTGGAAAATTTTATGATGACAAGAGGTTTTTTGCAGAAGAAGAAAGTAATTGGTTTCTTCAGGGTTGGAGAGGAAGAACACTTTATGGCCTTTCCACCTGGAAACCAAAGTAGTAACATGCCTCTTATTCTAGTTGATGCAGCGCACATAATGCACACAATAAGGCGAACTCAGAAAATGGAATTCTGATTTATCTACTATCTGCATGATTTACATTAGCACTAGCAGCTTTCATTCTTTTTTATTATTATTTTATTACTATATACTTTGACTTTGTAACTCCGGTTGAGTTTCATTTCTTGCCTATCCCAACTTGTTTGGGACTAAAAGCTTTATTGTTGTTGTTGTTGTTGTAATACATTATAGATTTAAATTATGCTATATTTATGCATCATTTCTGTATACAGCAACTTGTATTGTTTTTTTTTTAAATAAATGCATCATAATTTCGTATTGCGTAAATTCTTGATGTTTCACGACGACATAACGTAGGTTTAGTAATTTTAAGCCAGTGTTGAAGTATTATGGCTAATGGTGTTCAAAGATATTTTGATTATTTGTCGCCACAAAACTAATGGTATTGAATGAAATTTATGGTTGGGAACCGGAGGGGCAGAGGTTATGGCTACATATTGAAATCTGTGTAGTTGTCAAATTTAAAGTTTGTAGGTTGCTTTGTATGTTACAAAGTAAAAGTTTAATCGGGTTTGATAGTAATTATACTTTTCACCCCTTCATATTATCTAACCCCAAAAGAACTTCAAAATGCAAGGCCAAAAAAGATGATTAAATAGATTAGAAGTGTTACATATGATGTGCAAGGGATTCAATTTGTATTAGAGCTAGAGAGTCATCCTCTAGCCATTTTGTTCTTCCGAGTAAGCAATTAGTCAAGTATAATAACTAAGAGAAATCTTTATTCTTTTTGAGGTGCCTTGATTTTCCATATAGCTTTTGAATGGAACACCTCCAACCCGGCCAAGTCATTCATGGATAAACAATCTTTAGAGGAGAATGAGCCATTGGCATTCTACCTCCAAGTTATGGAATTGCCAGATATTTAGAGATCAATGTTTATGAAATATGTAAAGAGAGAACGTCTTCTTGGGATGTTAGAGATAAATGTTCATGAATAGATTGAAGTATTTTTGTATTCATATTCGTCTAAAATTAATATTTTTCTTATCCATCCTTATCTGTTAATATTAATGAGTAACAAAATAAAATGAGTAAATATCAAATAAATTGATCACTTACATAATTTAACCACAAAACATATCAAATAAATTGATCACTTACATAATTTAACCACAAAACATAACAAATACATAAATATATTAAACGCATTATTTACATAATATTATTAAATATAACTGATAACTTGATAACTTCATGTCTTTCGTGTCTCATTCGTGTCTCACATTCTTATCTTCATTTTCAAAATTCAAACTGCTCAACGCGATCCTCATATTAAAATAGCTTTGGAGACCAAATTTTATATTTTTTTAGATAGGTACAATTTTTTTTTTCATATGATTATGGACCATCCAAAAATAGAGATTTTGTACCTATCTAAAAAATAGTAAAATTTTTAAAAATATAAAATTTGGTCTCCAAACATTTTTAATATGAAGATCATGTCGAGCGGTTCGGATCAACTACTAACAGACAAGTTGAGAGATGAAGGAAGAAGAGAAGGGAAGGCGAGGGCACACATAGGGACAAAAATGTCATTTATTTTTGTATCAGTATTAATTAGTACTTTTAATTGCTTCAACTACTAAATGGTGATATAAATAAAATAAATGAGTTTGAATGGAGAAATAACTAAATTTAAAATTTTGATGGGTAGATATATAATTGATGAAGTAGTGATGGACATATATCTAAATTTCTCCTTAATTGAGAATATACTATGAATTAGTCCTATGTTATATACGTATTAACTTAAATGTGCTAACAGAAAGGACAATTTTTTTTTAAGAGTTTGAGAGGCATATTTTAAAAATCAAAGTGGGATGGAGAAATAAGAAAATTAATTGAAAGGGAAATTAACCTTTTTTATTTCATCAGTCGGTAAGCAAGAGGATACCCTGGGCAAAGAACCAGCCGCCGAATGCTAACGGCGTGGATAAGGCGATCGCTCTCTCTCGCGCTCTCGAACTTTTCTAAATGGGGTATACTCTTGCTCTTCCCTTTTTTCATATCGCTAATTTTCCACTCTGAACCTCTCCAATTCAATTCACAAAAGGTCGAAAGGTCGAATTCATCGATTCCGTTAACATAAATTCGTCCTTCTCCAATTTGCCTTTCTAAACCTGTTGCTCTTGTCAATAGAATCCATGCCTCCTCTTCTCCACTCAATTTGTTCTTTCCCAAGCACTGTTAAATCTGTGTTTGAAACCAGCCGAACCAAACCAAAGGCATCCTTCCTCTCTCACCTCACGAAGAACCCGACTTTGTCCCTGAAGAAACAAGTATGCGCAACTTCTTCAACATTAAAAGATGAGATGTCCCCTGAAATTACAACCATTAACCATCCGGACAGGAAGAATGGCAGCAAAAAGAGGATCCTTGAGGCCTATCAATTATTCGAAAAAATGACCGATCAAGGGCATAAACCCACGCCTTCTACGTGCAATACCTTAGTTTTCGCGCTTTGCGATCATGGCATGTTCAGAAAAGCTGTTCAGATTGTGGAGTTCATGCTCCGTAGTGGTATGTTGCTTGACGAGGTTTGCATGCTTATTGTAAAAAATCTCACTACCATAGGAGCATACGAGTATGCCATCCAACTGCTCGATGAAATGGAGCAAAGAGGCTGTACTCTCGATCCAGAAGTGTACGACAAATTGATAAAGTCTCTTTGCCGGAAAGCGGACACATTAAACCCATCCCGGGGTTGGCACTGTTTGGATAAACTAGTCCAGAAAGGACTTGCATCAACTAACCCAGACACTATTAATAGATTGATAAAAACTGCTTATCTACAGGGAGGCACCTACTTGACTGTTTCTGTGTTAACCCAAATCTTGTTAAGAGGTGGAGAACCAGACTTTAGATGTTACAACAGGGTTCTAGGAGCATACAAGGAAGACAACTTGGTTAACGAGGCCTTGGAGCTATTTTTGGTATTGCCCCCTTGTTTAAAGTATCATTTGATAACCTATAACCTTTTATTACATGCATTGAGTAACCAAGGCCGGTGGAGTGAGGCAGAGGCACTCTTAGATGACATGATGGAGAGAGGATTCATGCCCGATATTGTAACTTACAAAGGTTTGATATTAGCTATAGCAAACAAAGGGTACACACAGGAAGCGTTGGAAATTGTTGAAGAACTCCGCATAAATGAGTTTGAAATTGACACATGGTGCTACAACCCAATAATCATGCGGTTTTGTTCAGAGGGCCAGCTGAACATGGTCCACAAATGTTTGAAAAACATGGAAAGATGGAACTGCCCTTTCAACAATGGCACATGTAGGGCTATTGCCCTCCTTTGCAACAGAGGGATGTTAGATGAGGCAGTTAAAATTTTGGAGTCATTGCGCCAAAAGCAGGGTAATGAGCTGCACTCTTTTTATGGGAAAGAGCTCTTTGGTTACCTGTGTTGTAGAGGTAACACCTTTGAGGCATTGCAAATTCTGACCAAGCTAGAACAGGTACAGTATACACCCAAGTTACAAACCTTCTTATATTTTGTAAACGGTTTGTGCATGGAATGCTTCCACGAGGAGGCAGTGGAGATGTTTGAAGTGATGGATAAGTATAATGTTCGGCTAAATATTGACAACTATAATAAGCTCGTTTTAGAATTATGCAAGGGGGGGAGAATAGATCTGGCAATAATGGCTCTTGAAAAAATGGTAAAGAAGGGTTATGAGCCGACGGAGAGCACATATGTGATTATTATTGAAGCGATTGGGAACCTAGAGAGGAAAGATTTAGTAGGGGAGTTGTTGAGGGAGTTGTATGCAAGAGGGGAAGTGAGCCAAGAGAGTGTGGAGAAAATTAGCTTGAAGTTTTGCTTGGATAATGTTGGATTTTAGTTTGCAAAAATGGTACTAAATCTGTCTATGAAGTTCTCTTCTTCTTGTATTGGGTTTGTCAATATCCGTCAAGATGACGCGAAGGATGAAGAAAAACCTAGCTTTGAAGATTTGATTGAATGACATGCGGTTGTCCTTTTAGTTTTATTTTCTGATGGAAATTTTGTAGCCAAAATTGTTGCCCGATATGAAACTGAAAAATGTTAAAACCATTCTGAAATTATCTACAAAAACATGGATGTCCTATTTATGAAACGGAACTTCCTTCTGCAAAATATCAAAGACACTAGCCGGAAGGCCGTTTTGAGGACTTCAGATCTGATATTTTTCAACATATACATTGTTTGAAATCAGCATGACCTAGAATGAACAAGTAGACATACTGATTCATATATCATAATTGGTGCCCTTCTATTGTGATAATTATAGCATTTTTACTGTTAAGTTGAGAAAGAAAAATTGAATTATATCTCCGAACGAAAATATCTACAAAATACAGATCACATGACAAGTTATTCTTGTTCGATTTCTGAACCTCAACCAGCCTTTAAAGTTTCAAGGTCATAACAGTTCAAACTAGACAGGTTGAGTGAAGCCAGCGCCCCCTGCAGTTCAATTTTGACTGTTAATGATCTAACCCTTCGAGTTCTTGTTGTTAGGCTAACTTATTAGAAATTGTAACAATTGCGTAGCAAGTTCTTCGAGTATTAAGGAGATTTGTGAGAGCTTTATTTCATAATGGTTCACAAGGCCGGTGTATAAGGGGTATGAGCTGAATGTATCGAAGCATGCATAGCATAAAAAGGAGCTAAACACATGAACTTAAACATAGTGTGAAGTTTTGAATATTTAAATTCAATCAATAAAAAAACGGGGAATTTCATGTATACCCCTCAAAAACATCAAAATAAAATTACGTATTTCCTCGTCTAAACTTCACAATATCATATTTACCTTTCTAAACTTCAAAAACTCATGGATTTACCCATCTTATTTTTTTTTTATTAAAAGTCATTTTAAATTTATAAAATTCATATTTTACCCTTTGTATGTAACTCAGGAACATACCTCTTGGGAAGCTTTTTTCATTGCAGTTGCTAATGTATGCAGCTAATGTGTTTGTTAAGTTCGTTTGCTACTCGGATGGACCTCTTCTTGAGGAGCTTCGTCCAAAAGGGAATTTATTTCTTAAAAAACTAATGATAAAATATCTCAGGTATTCTCACAATCATAGGTATTTCTCTTAGCGCGTCAGAACAGAAGCAAAAGTCGTTGAATTGATCAGCCAATGTCAAATGTATAGAAGCTATCACCGAGCTCTCTTGGGTTGGGTTTGGTCTGAATACCTGTTTCCGATAAGATCAGTGGCATATATTGTCACGACCCGGGTTGCGATCTACTTGTTTAGGCTCTAATTTTCACTCCGTCAAAGTTCATTGAAAAAGACAAGCTCTTGGGGAGATGCACGCTCAGGAAATTGTTTAAAAGACATAACACTGCGACTGGGCTCCTCTTTTAATGATCTGCCCATGACTGTTAGAAGGTTATGGAAGCTGACGTGTGGATCAGCTGAGTTCAGTAATAAAGTCACGACTCATGATCTGGAGAAAATGATAAAATTCTCCAAAAAAGTTGTCGGTAAGGTATGTTCCTAAGTTATATACAAAGGGTAAAATAGACATTTTATAATTTAAAATGAGTTTTAATAGATAAGACAATAAAATAGGTAAATTTGTAAGTATTTGAAGTTAAGTAAATATGATATTATGAAGTTTAGAGGGAGAAATACGTAATTTTGATGTTTTTGAGGGGTATACACGAAATTCCCTCTAAAAAAATAAAGGATAATTGTATTACAGTTTGACTTTCTACTAAATATAAACACAACTATATCCTCATAAAGTAAATCAATTCCAATAGTAAATTCATCATTTGAAACCTATTCAACAAATTTTAGAATCACCATCACGTTGATAAGCTTAGGCTTATACTAGTTCTACTACAAAAGAAACCCGAGCACCATAGAATAATACATTTGGGGAGGCACCAAACAAATTAAATATTTGGCAAACCAGCAAATTATCGCATGGTAAACTCAAATAATATTTGGCAAAACACTTGCCTAATTATAACATGGTAACACAAACACAAGAAACAATATTACGCATTGTTCAACTTAATTTAAACAAGGATCTTACATAAAACACAAATTTAAAAATCCAGTTCAATTGCAACAACAAGGTCAACTAACAAGAAAAACAAAACCCAAGTTTGATATACTGATCAAGAACAGCTAAAAGCAGTGCAGGCATCTACTTGGATCGCTGCCTCATCTTTCGGCGCTTCCTTTTCAACCTCCTCATTCTCTTCTTCTTCCACTGGTATTATTTGCAAATATCAAAACATTAAGTTTAGCAGTTGAATATAAAATATTTACCAAGAACAATATAACACAGCGTAGTAAGTAAAGACTTTTACTTTGCTAGAGAACAAGTAATGGTCAAATTATTCGGACCAAGAAAGCATAATCAAAACTAACAATATAATTTTGAACCATAATCTTAGTTCTCTTTCCAATTCACAATCATATCCAAGCTTAATTGTCAAATGGTTGGAAAAACAATGAGTTCAATTATATACAGAATAAAAATTAATTCAAGGTATTTATGGAAAATAAAGAAAAATTTAAGATGCAGCAGATAAGAGAGGGTCCATACAGGTGAGACAGAACCAGCACTTCATAAAACCCGAGTATTACTTCATTTCTAATACAAATTTCTAGAAAATAGGTAAAACTTTCATTATAGAAAAAACCAACGTTACCAAATTATTGAGTAGACTGTTTCAGACATGACTATCGTATAACAACAAAACATTTCAGAAAGCAGAATATTATCATTTTTTCAACAAAGTAAGAATGCAGAAATAAAATAACTGAAAAAATTTCCCCACCAGAAGACAAAGCGCAAAAATCTAACAGTGCTGGTAATCAGCATCCTAGGAAACAATAATTGGTGCCTAATCAACAATTACACATCCGAAAAACTTATCTTAACCACATGCAATGATTACCCTCTCTCTAGGTTTATAAGTACAAGTGTTTAATCATCCATTTTAAATTGTATGATCAAGAAGCCTCCAAACATAATCTAATCGTAAAAAAAGATGTTGTGAAGTACGACTAACTGACGAATCTATAGGTTATATCAGCAATTCAACGTCTAATCCATAATAAATAAAATTGAAACAGAAATGATAATCGACGCTAAATGAATAAATCAATACAAACCTTCGCCCTCATAGTTAAGATCGAGAAACTACTCTCTCGCTGTAGACCTCGCTCTTTTACTTGCGCGCCGCGAAGTAACAGGAGAGAGAGATTTGTGGGAAGAGTATATCACCAGTGCTAGGGTTTTAAAAAGAGGCTGGGTCTACAGTCAAGGGTCTGGATCTGATAACGAAGAAACGAACGCCTCACAAATAGAACTACACATCGGGTAGAGGATAAAACCTGTTTTCGGCTTACAGATTTTTAGAATAGTACTGGCCCATGGAAAAAGCCCGTTAAATTCAGCCCGCAATTAAAAACTTAAATGACAGAATTTGCGCTTGCTCTTCAATTCACCGGTTGAGGAGAAACGCGCCAACAGGTATCGGATCAAAATGGTCCGATCCAAGCTCAGAATTGTCAACTCAATTCACGATGCATGTGTGCTGCTTCTATATTTATGCGATCAAAGGCGCACGCTTCATAAAGCGAATCGGATAATTTCGTGCAAGCATCAAACCAATATGAGTAAGATGCCCATCCGAATGGGAATTCATTTCACCTAACTACCTAAGGCAACTTAAATTTTGATATAGATCCGGACCGTTTAATCTGCTTTTGCACAAATATTAAAGCTACCATGCGCATTCTACCTTGGACCAACTCGAGCTATGGTTCGTATCTGGACCATAGCATTTAAATTAGAGAGACTTGTTTTTTCTTCAATGAACAGAGGAACATATCAACATAATGTTATAGATATGACAGATATACTCTCTAATCGGTATAACACTACAATAAAAATTTAATTGAACAGAGTCTATGGAAACAATTTGAAATTAAATTCTAGTTATCAAAAGTAAGATCAACACAAGGAGAAATCATTAACCCGAAAATCTTAGCCACAACTAAGCCATCGAAAATCTTGTGAAGATTTTCAGTGAAGAGCTCAGATCAAGGAGCAATAATGGAGAAAAGAAAAAGATAACGAACGATATTGAAATGGAGAAGAAAAACAGTACTATACTAAAACAAATATCTTCGCTGCATGTTGCGTAGCCTCCATTTGGTGCTGAGAGGAAGTAGACGAAGGGTTAAAGAGGAGAAACAACATGACCAAATCAATTACCGTACAATACTTCCTTATTTTCGGATATTCACAGCATGATTTTCCCTTTGAGTGAGGCTACGGTGCTATGCATAGCACGGATTGACCCGTGCTACGGCTCAATATTTGAGTTTTCAAAATCCTAATAGTCGATCCAAACTGTTCAATATGATTATGTGTAGAGAGATTGAGCAGCTAGACGCCAATGCGAAAATTGGCGAAGATAGAACGCGGCGGATAATTCTAAATGGCATGAGGCCGGAGTACAACGCCTTCATCACAGCAATTCAAGGATGGGCGACACAACCAACCCTGCTGGAACTGGAGAATTTGTTGGCCAGTCAGGAAGCTCTTGCCAAGCAGCTGGCAGGTTTGACGATAAAGCACGAAGAGGAGAAGGCCCTGTGTAGCGGTCGACGTGGAGAGTCGAGCAGGAACAGGTATCAACGACAACCTGAGGTGGAGAAGGTTTGTCATGAACAATGCAAGAGGTGCTCGTGTTCAGGGGGAGCTTCTAGAGGCCAAGAGGGCAAAGGAGCCGAAAGTGGTGAATACCGGAGTAGAAGAGTGGAGTGCTACAATTGCGGAGGACGAGGGCACTATGCGAGAGAGTGCCAGTTCAGAAAGAATGAAGGAAGCTTCGTGGTGACGACGAAGGAGAAGACACCAGAGGAGGTCCCAAGTGAAGAAGAGTGGGACGCAGTGGCGGCTGTTGCGATGCAGTCGGTGGCCGACGTAGAGGACGTCGAAGAGGCTGATGTGCCTGAGGATGAGGAGATCGACTTCGAGTCATGGTTCTTTGATGAACCAGTTGAAGAACCGGTCAAGAAGGAGACCAGAGTTGTGAGGTGTGCAGTGGCTGATGAGTAGAAGCCACAAGAGAGCACTGAGATGGTGACTATCACCAAGAAGGGTGATGATGACGAGACGACACAGAGGAGTGTCGCTGTCATGGAGAAGACTGCAGGACGAGAGTTTGTGCAAGAAGATGCAGCTCATCTGATGATCCGTCGAGAGAATAAACCTAGACGACGACTTGTGTCAAGGCAACATGAGAAGAATATTCCAGAACCTTCTCTTCTGAAGAAGACTATTCTGGAAGATCGACCGCAGACGCCTGAGCAACTTCAAGCTCAGAAAATTAAAAGAAGAAGCAAAAAGCATGACGATCCAGATAAACGCGGAGTACCGAAAATCAAGACAACACCAAATCGATGCTGAGAGGGAGTGTTGAAATAGCAGCATCGATCGAAAGGCCCAAGCCCAAAATAATTATTCTGGAATATTCAAGAACCAACTTCTAAAGTCAGTAATATGAAATTGTAGAGTAGAGTATAATCTAGAAAGTGCCTATACCGACTCTAGCTATGTCGGTTAAATGAACATGTAAAATCTAGAGAAATCAATAACCGACTTAGAGCTTGTATAAATAGATGAGTGAGGTCCGTGGGTAGAGTGAGAAGTGTGAGTAAGAAATATATATCTCTTGTACTTTCTCCATCAAATATAAGTTGAATTATAGTATACTCTTCTCTTCTACTATTTACAATTCACTTATATATTCAACAGATTATAAAATGAATATGTACTAGATTATAAAATGAATATGTACTTGCAAACCAAATTTTATATTTTTTCGAATTTTTTTTACTATTTTTTTAGATAGGTAGAAAATCACTATTTTTGGATGGTCCAGAATTTTCAGATCAAGTGATTTTCTACCTATCTAAAAAAATAGTAAAAAGTTTTGAAAAAATGTAAAATTTGATTTGCAAGTACATATTCATTTTATAATCACGTTGAACAGTTCGGATCGACCATTAGAATTTTGAAAACTCAAATATTGAGCCGTAGCACGGACCAAACCGTGCTATGCATAGTACCGTAGCCTCACTCTTTCCCTTTTCATATTTGCTTATAAAGCTAACCTAACAAGTTGATAAACACTGAACTGATAGTAGTCCACATGCTCTAAAATTTCATTTACTCAGACAATACCTCGACATAGATGAAATAAACAGAAAATGCAACCATATTAACCGAATTAAAATATTACATCTTTGAAAATTTTCAACTAAAGAAATAAATTAAGGTGATGTAGGAACTCACTTAACCACGTCTGACGTCTCCATGAATTGCATTTCAACAGTTGATGCAAGTTTTGATCTAAATAAGTCGCATGATAAACTAAGAAAATGATAAAAGCTTGAGAAAAGATTGGAGTTCAGCAACATCATAAAAGAAGAGAGAGATATTGTGTTAATAATTACGAATCAGTATTTTTTTTCTTTATTTGATTGCAAGATGCCTCATTAAAAATTATGAAACTATGGTCGGTGATGCAAGTTTTGATCTACTAAGTGGCATGATAAACTAAGAAAATCATAAAAGTTTGAGAAAATATTGATGTTCAGCAACATCATAAAAGAAAAGAGAAATATTGTGTTAATAAATTAAGAATAAATAATTTTTTCATTACTTGGTTGCAAAATGCCTCATTGACAATTATTATAACTAGGGTTCGGGCCCACACTCCACGGCATGTCTGATATAATTTTATGATACCATTTTTTTTTTTTCAAAAAAAGAGCCTTTTAATATAAATGTCTACAACTCATCTACAGAATTTATATTTGATAAACAAACAGATCGAAATCCAAAAACAAAAATCAGCATAAAAAGCAACAGCGCATGAGACATGAGCATCTTAAAAAAGTTCACTACAAAACTGTTTTGCATTTCTTCAGAGTACTTCAACAAAGCAGTTAATAAGTCAACTACGCATTTTTCATCTTCAAAGTAGTTTGAAAATCCACCTGGTCACCTGTTAATGAGACCACAATTGACACCTCCATAAGGATCTAAACTCGAGCATCTGAATACAAAGAGTATCAGCTTCTCTAAATTCTAGAAATTGATAAAAAGGCTGAGGAAACACATTTTTCACCTGAAACTGAAATTTATGGAATATCCAACTAAGTCTAAACAACAGCTGCAAACGAAATTTGCAAAACAGGCACCTGTACCATCAGAATTCAGAAACACTGCACCAGTCTGCTCCCAATTATGATTCATAACTACCTCAAAAATTCGAACTGGTACCGAATGATACCACTTAGGATTTAATTTAAAGGAATAAATGAAACCAAATTTTCAACAAATTTTCATCAATTGCTTAGGGGCATCAAGATTCAGCTTAATAAAGATAGAGCTTGTATAATTTGGATCCACTAGATACTCCAAATTCAATTTGCCATCAAATATTGACTCATCACTACTTCGTCTAGAAAACCACAATTTCATTTGCAAGGAATTTATCTGATTGTTTCACAATTTTCGGCAATGTAAAAATTTCTGGATGATTCTGATATTAAGTTTCAAAAGTAGGTTTTGATACCAAGGTGAGGAGTAAGCACTAGTTAATCTCCAAGAGGAATAGAAGAGTAGTTTCATGAATTGCTTGCTCACATTAGTCTATCTCCATTCTACTCACTCTTCTATGTTCTCTTCAAAATCTAGTTCAGAAAATTCCGACAATATAAACAGTAAATTATAAATATCAGTCACCATGAGACTGGTCTGTATTGGCATTGTAGGAGTAATGGATTTGACAACAAAATGCAACTGAAGAGAAGCAATGATAGTTGCTATAAGAAAGAAGGCAAACAAAACCTTGTTGATCAATTGACCTCCAAAATCAACCAATAACAACACCATTAAGTTGTCCGGTTACGGTCCAAGCCAATTAAACAGTATGACCTGAATTGAGAAGATCTGGCAAGATTGGAAGAGAAAGTTGGTGAATTTTTGTTTTTGAAGAAACTTTTTTTCGATGGATGAGAAGGGAGAATTGATCTGTTTACCATGTAAATTTGTAAGTAAAGGTACCTTCTGTGCCATGCAACCCTTTCAAAATTGTAAACAGAAGTGGTACTTCATTAGGCTTTATTCCATACGCATCACAGCACACAACGAGCCCATGAACAGACAGCCACTCTACAAATTGAAACAAATAACGATCTGCAACTAAATAATAGCGGAATCAATTCATCGAATGAACACACCCCTTTTTTTTTTCTCCATCAGCAAGAGAACGTATGAGAATAAAAAGAACCCCATGGACACTGCAGCTGGACACCTGCAAATTCCCTCTCCGCAAATAGTCATCTGAGAGCTTTGCATGGCAAGATAACAGCCAATGGATCAAGATTGTGCACCAAATCTCATCAACATCCAAGAGCAGAGCAAATCCAGTCAATGCAAACGCTCTTTCATCTTCTGCTGTTCACGACTCTTTACAGGGTTATAGATACTATTGAAAATATCTTTTATTCAATTGTTTCCTCTTACAAAGACAATGCACTAGCTATAAATTTTCCATCATGTTATTTTTATTGTGGCTGCTACGGAAAAATCAAAATAGCCAAGTTTATTTGTGTTAAAATAAAAAAGAATGACAACAGATTGCAAACAGTAGCAGGGTCATTTTTATTCATAAAATTGATAGCAGTGTTCTACAAAAAATTATGTTGTCCAACACCGCATGATCCGCACAAAATATACATGTGGTATTATCACATTGCAAATATCAAATTTTAAAATTAAAAATTGCTGACAAAACCCAAGCCAATGTCGACAAACAAATTCATCAAGAGGAGGGTTCAAATGCCTCCATTTTTCATGCCTCCACCATGCCTCCATTTTTAAAAACTTTAATAACTCAAAATTTAAAACTTAAAAATCAAAATAAAACCGTTGGATATGATCTAAATCATTTTATCTATACACGTGTAAAAAATTATGACATTCTGATTTTGTTTTTATGTGAATCAATAAGTTGAAAAATCAACGTCTAGAAATTATCCACATTTATATGTTTTTTTACAAGCTCTTGATGACAACCAAAACAAAATTGAAATGTCATAATTTTTTACACGTGTATAGATAAAATGATTTAGATCATATCCAACGGTTTTATTTTGATTTTTAAGTTTTAAATTTTGAGTTATTAAAGTTTTTAAAAATGGAGGCATGGTGGAGGCATGAAAAATGGAGGCATTTGAACCCTCATTCATCAAATATATCCCAACCCTATTATCAAAAGTGGCCTGTTTAACCCCATCACTCAGATATGCAGTTTCTAAAGCATACCAAACTAGAAAGATCAGTCACACTGGCCAATTCAATCCATATTGGATAACACTTGTCAGCAAGGTTAGACATTCCACAAAGATAACACCCCCTGAACAGTGCGCCCAAATTTTTTTTTTTTTTATCCCCACAGTATCAGAAGATGTACAAGTAGCACAAGAAACAACAACCAAAGTTTCAGATAAATAGAAACTATCATTAATCCAAGTCAAAATTATGCCTTACATAACCTAAAAGGTTATATGATCAAAACAAAACAGTTCATTTGCATAAAAAAGGAACTATTAATGGAAAACCAAAATCTGAGACTTCAAAGTAGAGTAGTCTACTTGGAGCGCTGCCTCATCTTTCGACGCTTCCTCTTCAACCTCCTCATTCTCTTCTTCTTCCACTGAACAAATTTTAACAGCAAACAAAACAACAACGTTACTTTTGCATGGCACAAGATTCTATTCAAATTTGAAAAATAATTGAAGTGCCCGGAAAAATCTGAAGTACAACATAACACTCTTCAAAATAATATATAATGTAAATTCTCTACAGCAAAAAACATAACATATGAACTAATGAACAGTAGTTCTACTTGTTTAACAATCAATCTTTTGGGTAATATTAGGCAAGCATCAATGGCATACTTTGTGAAAAAAAAAAACAGGTGCAGCAAGCAATATAATACTTTGTGCTTTTTTTTTACAAGGTTCATTCCAACTTCCAAGGAACAATTCTACATTGTCTGTATAAAACCCCACAACCATCAATCACTTATATATATATAAAATATATATATAAAACCTTCCACATCATGTACAGAGAATTTCAAACTTTCATACAAGGACCACATTACCACAAAAAGATACACAAGTCCACACTTTGAAAATAACAAAATTGGGAAATAATTATGGTAATGATTACAAGGAATTTTAAACATTATGGCATGCTCTTAATGTCAATTGTTACAAAATCCTACATGGCTTGGAAGTTAAAAGAATCCAAACCAAAACAAATCCCTCAGAAAAAAAAAAATCATAGTCTTCTAAGGGTTATGTGCGTAGCAAATCACTACTATTGGGCTCCACACTCTTCGAAGATATTACCATCATTTAAGGCAGCTAAAAAAATGGGGCATTTCTGAAGTACCATAGAAAAATAGGCAGATATCCATTCATACTTCCCGATATTCATAATTCCGGTACGAAATTTACTACCATGTATTATTTATCAAAGAAATCCCATGGTCATACAAGAAGCCTAAATACCAGAACCTTAGATTCAATTTATCCATTCTAATAAGCAATCAAAAGTCTAAACGCCAATCAGTAATCCGATTGGATTATTTGTAGAAAACTAACCTTTGCTCTCATCGTCTCGAAAGATACTTTTGAAGCTCCTTTCTCTTCAACGTGCCGCCAAAGGAGAGCGAAGTTAGGGTTTGGTAGATGAATTATATAGGAAGTAGGGTAGAAGACTCGGTATGTCATCAACGGTTGAGATTTTATCATCGTTAGTTAACCCTTGCCTCGGTGATTCATTATTGGGCCGGGCTATAGACCAAGAGCCCATCTTTTAGAAAACCCAAATATATGGTCTATTGAGTTTAACCAAAATAGCCCATGGAGCATCGTGACCTGATGAAATAAAATGTATGAAAATATTCTGAGAAACTATGTTTTCGGACCTCAGGCAGCTAACAAGCAAGAGTCGAGTCCAGCTAGGCAAAGCTCAGAATCAGTTAGAACGAGCTGAGTACTAGCCGAACTAGTTTTTAGCCAAGCCGGGCCAGTTTATTCATGCTATGAACCGCATATAAAAATATTTTATTTTCTTCTTGCAATGAACTTTATACTCTAATTATAAGTACAAAGAAAAATAGTGAAAGAGTCGGCAAAAAGCTTCATCTTCTTCTTGCAATGAACTGTACCAGTTCGAGCCAAACTGAGTCAAGCTTAAGCTCGTTAATAATGGGTAATGTCAGAATTAAATAAGCTAATTACAAACTATTTTTTAGCAGACCTCGAACGAGTCACAAGCTACGAGTTTTTTTCTCTCACTACGGTTCAATTGTGTGAAGATAATATAAATTTGGGGCCCTGAACTAATAATATCTCGCAAAAAGAAAGATTCTTACTAACTGTGTTCATACATATACACTGGAGTTGAACAGCAAAAAGAAAACGACACTGAACTTTCGCATCTGATAAAGTGACAAGAGTTCAGTACAACCAAGAAAAGGATGGATGTTATCTCTACCAGAAACCTTATACCAGGGAACAAGTTTTGTTAAATCACTCATCTTTTCTTATCAGGGTTTTACTTGTACTTGAAATCATTGAAAACGTATCAACTAACTTTTATTCTGCATTCCTTTGTCTGTGACTCGACTAATGATTTTTCTTCTAAAATCTTCTTGTGCAATTTCATTTTAAATCCTAGATCATTTGATTATTATGACATCAATCTTTGATCGGGTACCACTTCTGTAGAACTTATGCCCTTAATTATCAAAACTATGGCTTAAAAAAACATTAGTGTTTAGAGACAAGCAATCAGTATTACTTGTGCACTTATTTAAACCAGATTCTGGTATTACAACTTTTAATTTTCTGTTACCATCATCAAAGAAACTTGTAATTGAATTAAATTGCCAAGAAAAACTGCGCTGGTTGTATATATATGCAAAGTTGCGTAAGCTCAACAAAATTTGACGACTCTCGAACAATCTCTGAGATGTGATTTCAGCTTTAATTATATGTTTGAGATGCTAAAGATAGACATACTTATTGGCTAATGGTATATGTGGTAGTTGACGATGTAACCTTAAACCCTAACTGTGAATAATGACTTAAATGAAGTCGTAGCATCTAAGTAATTCGTGATATAATCTTGTGGTCATAATTTCGCAAGCGGACTAGAAACAATTTAGTTGAATTTACTATAACCGTTATATCATACCTTTTAGCAAAATTATTTACCAGCAACTGTCGTGCTAAGAGAGGCGATCAAACAAAATATTTGTCTTTTTTACGAAATTTCCCTTTGGTTTTTAATTTACTAATTAAGGCCCGCGTCTTACAAGTAAAGTATTAGTAGAATTTGAATTCTGCATTGCAGAATTGTAGAAGGAAATTGAGGGAATCATTTTCAAACAAAAAGACAAAATTTATCCCTCTTGTCACGCTACCTTTTACATCATGTGTTGTCAATTAAAAAAAAAATACATCCCATATCAGCATGAGATAATAATAATAATTTTTAGTATCATTTTTTATTATTGCTGTTATTATTACTATTACTACTATTATTATCATTATTTTTATCATCACCATTGTCATTATTGTTGTTATTTATTTTTATTATAAGTAGTGCTAACATTATAATTATTCAAACAATAAAATAAATCCGGATTCTAAGTCTTCCGTATCAAATATATTAACTCAAAATTAATATAACAATATTTGTTATGCTCTCATTGAAAATCTTTTATATTTTCATACACCAAGCGAACCTGACAAAAGAAATGTATAGGTATTTGTTGGTGGGAAAATGCGCGCACAGACCGCACCTGACCGATGACTTTACTTATTTCAGAAGAGTAGAAATGAAAAAAGAACGAAAGTGAATGAGCACTCTGCAAAGAAAAGTAGAGATTAGCGCTACATTAATTATTGACGAAACCGTTTACCTCCAAGTTATACTATAAGATCACTGTGTTGAGGTGAACAAAAACTCCTGTCTCCTTCTCTTCCATTTCTTTTTTGAGAAATCAAATGGGATCTAGCCCTCATTTTCATTAACCACAAGTGGTTGGGTTTCTGAGAAGAAACCCTGTGTTCTCTTCCATTTCTATTAATGTCGTTTCACCCCTGACTGAAAAACACAGCCTTAGGAGATTCGAATTCGGAACTTGTCTCGTCTGAGACTGGCCTCAGCTGTTAGAAGCCTCAATTAGAAGTTTAAAAGGTCTTTCCTGTCCACACCAATAGTCATACACGATTATGTACGCTGCTTCCTTTTAATCAGTTTTGCTTATAACGCCCCTGGATATTTATTAATTACAAAAAATCTTCAACAGATTATGATTTTAATTATTTATATTTATAACGCCCCTGGACGACTAATTAGTTTCTTTGATTCTATATCAAATCTTTATGAGCTAAATGAATATAATATTGAATATATTCTGCAGATGTCTTGATAATATTTTTTTAGCTCTTTAATAGTCAGCCCTCGAATATAGTAAGTATTCGTACGGCAAAGAAAACGTTGATGTTAGGGGTGCTATTGAGACGGGTAAGATTCGGATACTATTATATTTGAATTCGTATTTTAAAAGTATTCGGGTTTAAATTTCAATCTATATATTTATAATTTTCAAATTATATCGGATCTGGATCTGGATTCATTACCTAATAGTAGGCATTTTGGGTCTAGTATTTCGGTTTCGAATAAATAGGTAAACCATAATTTGTGTGTGAATTATCGGGTCTAGTCCGACTTCGAAACAGGTACATGTTACAAGCATTTGAGGAACCACTTATTCTTAAATATAATTATAATTTCTTAAATATCTCACATTATAGTATTAAAATAGAAATTAAAAACTGCTCCAAAATTAAAATTAAAATATTTTTCTTATTCATAATAATATAAGAGCAAATTTAGCGTGTGTTGTGCTCACCAAAAGAGTTTGGTGAGTACAACTCCAAAAACATGTCGGATTGACTTCAAGTGACGAATTCAAGCCGTTGAAATCTATCTATTTTCTGAGTGATGCATGAATGTGCAAAATCTTGAAATTTTCGAATTCATTTAGTACAAAGTCAAGCGGTAAAAAAATAAACTTTTTATGAGTTATTTATAAGTAATTTTATGCATTTATTTTTTATCATTTTTTTTACCGTTTGAATTTGTACTAAATGAATTCGAAAATTTCAAAATTGTGCATGTAAATGCATCACTCGTGATGAATTTCAACAGTCTAAATTCGTTAGTTGAAGTCAATGTGATATGCTTTTAGTGTTTTGTTCACCAAACCCGCTTAGTGAACATAACACACTAAAATGTGTGCTCTATTACGTGAAATTCCCCTTTTTTATCTTTTACATTATTACTTGTTCTAAAATTGTAAAAAAAAAAAGAATTTGTCACCGGATGATCTATATGAAAGTATTTTTTTTCTGTTTTAAACAATACGTACCACAAATGACACATTATATGATTCCTCCTTATAAAATAATATCGACAGATCGATGCTTTCATCTTTTTAGCATAGTATAACAAATGTTTTAGATCTTGAACACAAGTCTAAGCTTTTTCATGATTTGTCTATTCTAAATAAAAGAAATCTATTGGTGAACACTAATGAATAATCTTTTCTATCCAATAACTAAGTGATGACACATGGCCCTATGGTCCATGAAATTTGATGCTGACACGAACTTATTTCTTCAGCATAATAGAGCACACATTTTAAATCTGTAACTATTAAAATATGTAGTGATAAATTTATTTTCTGAAATATGTTTAATTAATTATATTTGATATTTGACATCATACGTAATTTAGCTTTTGATTAAGTAGCTAATAGCTCTGTTTGCTTAAGATTTATTGAAAAGTCTCTACTATAATGGTTTTGGAGCTTTGCACCAAAAACATACATGCATGTTGAAGAAAAATAAAAAAATGTACATTGATATACAAGTTAGAATACAACGTTAAAAATTGCATAAAAGTTTTAGCAGAGGATATAATAGTAATTATTTTTATTCATCTAATGAGATAAACCCCACTCATTGATGAATGTTTATTCATTAAAAACTGAATAATTTTCAATCGTGTGATTTAAATCTGATAATATTTATGATTGATCCAGCGATTGAAATACTTGCATGACTTAGCTTGCCTTGATGGCATTGACGCTCGACAATTATTATTATTTACTAGTATCGTACCCGTGCGTTGCAACGGGATATTATAAGATTGAACATTAATATTGAACAGAGAGATAAATAATAAATAACAAGTAAAATAAACAATAACAAATGACTGTTTTAATTCAACAACCTTTTGTGCTTGTCAGTGCATACACATTTTTTTTTCAAACAATTATCTACAACACAATTGAAAAATATATACTAAATTTTAAGTTGAATATGAACTAATAATTGTTTTATTTCTTCATTCAATACATATGGTAAAAAAAATGTTCTTATTTATTCAATTAATAATGTCATGGGAAGGTGGTTTTTCTTACTATTTACACTAAGAAAACAAAGACAAAATTGTTTGATCTACAACAAACAGATCAAATATAACATGGAAAAAAAATTCTTGAAGTATCATTGCCAATGTGATCCTTTTCGACGTAGTCCAACATTTCTGAAAATGAACAAACAAAATATGAAAAGTAGAGCTCTATGATTCATAATATGTGACAATTACATTTATAAAAACTGACACAAAGGCTATTTTTTTTCTGACACTAAATAATAAAAAAGTTAAATTCCTAAGTTGAACTTTCATAAAGCAAAAGTACTGTTCACATGTCTCATTTTTTTCCATCTCCAGCTTATTTTGTGTGGTAAATTCTTTTTCTCCACTGAGTCCATCTTCTCCTATAGTAACTGTGCAATATAGCTCAACAATATTGACTTGTAGTTTGCTATCAGTGACATCTTCATTCACATAAAAAATAACAATTAAGACACCTTCGGTTGTCATAGAGCAACTGACAAGCTATAAAACCGTGTAGCAGGAAATATAATACGGGAATTTAAATTGATTTTGGAAACAACGAGATGAAGAGACTGAATTTAAGGGTTTTACACTATTAAAAAAACAAAACTATTCTCTATATTGAAATTCTTACTTGAACGGTGAACATAATCTATATAAAAAAAAAAGACATTTGAGATTAGCATACCATCTAAAGGGGTTTCAATGAGATGAATTGAAATAAAAAAATAAGTTGAATTTATTTACCGATCCAATGAGTTTCTCAGTAACTCTAGCTTCACCAAGAGAACACTAAGGTTTTTTTTTTATTAACCACAAGTAGATATTGATAATTTCCTGAGTGAGATCACGGAGGCAATAACACCAGAGTGATATCAATGTCTTCATTTCTTTGATTTCAATATTTACTATGATATCAATATTTCGGAGAAAATTATGATATCAATATCGGATCAATATAATAATGGTCCTATCAAATATTTTCGTATTTGTGAAATTATTTAGGAATTTTGATATTAAAAAATTCTCTGATATAATATCAAATATATCAATGAAAATTCATTAATCGTGAATTTTTTTTTTTCCTTACTCTCCTTTTTTTTAAGTTCTCTTTTGATTCTGATATCATAATTTCACGATTAAGGAATTTTCATTTTAAGGAAACAAAATATCGATTTCCATTATGCTCAATTGAAGAAGGAGAATAAGGAATCATATTTCTATTGTCTACATAATTGGATGTAGGGGAAATAAGGAAATATATTTCCCGTAGATAAATATCATTAAAAACTGAATTGCCTCAAATTTAGTTGTAACATATAGTGTGGCGAGTCTTCTTTTAACTAAATTTAAACTTCTACACATAAAAGAGATGCATTTAATCAAAAGATGACAGATTATGTGATTGGAGGGCTGATATTAAATACGAAATTTCATCTTTCAATCATAGCCGTTGGCGGATCAGGACATCAACGTGCTTAATATAAGAATGGAGATAGATTTATTATGCGAAAAAAAGTTACAAATTATCTAGCGTCAAGGGAAAATCAAACCCGAGTACTGAGTCAACAAACACATAAGCCTTACCACTAAACCACTTCGTTTTTTGAAGCTAGCAGCTAATATACTTACTATATACTTAGATTATCCTGAATTTTTTATATATTTAATTTATATAATACAAATGTTGAATTAATAATATATATAATATACGTATCGTATCCTTGATTTTTGAAAATTGCCGTATCACCGTTTCCGTATCGTATCCGATACGATACCCGTACCTGTATTCATGCAACATAGATTTATAGTGAAGTGCGGATTATGATTTTTGTAGCATTGATGTTTCTCTGACGAACGGGGTAGGGTTGGCAAAACAATTTGTACTCATGGCTTGCTCGAGATCAGTAATGGTTTGTAATTATGTCGTTCGATTTTCACTTGATCGTTATTAGCGAGTTCAAGTTTGACTTAACTCTCACTACTAGAATTGTCGTTTTTTTCATAGACAATAAATGGCTCTTTTCATGCACTTACCCTTGCAAAAAGGCAGAAATAAATTATTTCCATAAGCCTACCATACAAATACTACTGTTGCTAATACGCTCATTGGAAATACTAAGTATGGAAGTATTTTCACAGACATCGTTGAAAATACTTTTTTTCTGACTTTTTTCTATGAGACTACCCTTGAAAATAGCACTCATGAAACGCGGGCCCCATATATGTATTTACAAGGTTAGCGAACATGGGCCATCTGATTGTTTCTATACATTAATATTATTTGTATGGGAAGATAATTTTTGTTGTTCCATGAATCATTATTTCTAAGGATATAATTTGTATTTTGTGTATGCTCCGAAGTTAATAATATTTGTATGGATATATCCATGCAAATAATGAGCCTAATTGACATTATATAAGCATTGCCCTAATTCCACAATTCTCCCTGTACCAACCTGGTACCAACTCAAATATACAGACATGTCACTGTATCCAGAAAGTCAACATTTTTAATAGTAGCCCCATGGAAATAATGAGTCCTTTTAGATTATTTCCATGGGCATGGTGGTCGAGTATTTACATGAACATTTATTATAAAAGAATATAAACATAATCAATAAAACATTTACATTGATAAACCCATGGATAAATATGTCTCACTACTTTAGACCTATGTTAACCCGATACTCCATATAGAGTTCCATACCTATATCGGGTGCGTATCGAAAACCGATACGCGTCCGATACGGCCCCAATACACCAGCTGACATATCAAATTAGGTGGTGCATCCTCAACCATCTACGCCACAACCTGTTGGGACAGTGAACCAACCTTCTCATGTAGAAGCGATTGTAAGATCAAATACTAACACGTCATAGCCGCTGAAAGACTTCGTCCATCCACAAGATCTAAAGGATCAAAGTAGCGTCAAGATGCCCAAGATAGAGGCAAACAACTTCGACATTAAGAATTCCTACATCAACCTGGTGAATAGGAGTATCTTTTAAGGAAGATCAGATGAGAATCCTCAGATCCACCTCAACAAGTTCAAAAAACGCTTGCAACGCGATCAAGGTGAATGTAGTCACACAAGCTGACCTCCAACTTCACCTATTCCCATTCTCCCTAGGAGAACAACCGGAATCATGACTTGAATCATTGGAGGCCGGCTCAATCACAAGTTGGGCTCAAATGACAAAAGCCTTCATCGCTAAATACTTTCCACCCGCCAAAACTGCACAATATCGATGCCACATCACTTCTTTTTCGCAGAAGGATGGAGAAACTCTAAGCGACTCATGGGAACGTTTTTAGAACCTTGAGAGGGAATGTCCATACCATGGACTGGAGAAGTGGCTCACGCTTCAATCCTTTTACCACGGATTACAAGTCTATGCAAGACAGGCAATGGATATCAACTGCCGGAGGGTCTTTCATGAACCTGAATGCCGAAGAAGCCGAGAAAACTATCACCGACTTGTGCCAAGGTCAAAACTATTTCGATATTATAACGAAGCGTAAGAAGTACCGCAGTTGACAAGTTGAAGTTAGTACCAACACCGCTATAGACGCTAAAGTTGAAGCCTTTCACGAGTAAGAAGAAGAGAATGTGGATCGAAACGTCGCATTAGATCTAGAAGCAGAAGCAAGCCGTATGAAGTACCAAGTTAATTACTAGCATTGCCTGAAATTGTCTATGCAGTGACCATGCCATATCAGCAGACAACTGAGCCACCTGCACGCGAGATTTCTGCACAGCCTACAGACAGTGCGGTATCGCTTACACTGCATGCGGCTATCCCGACACCACACGAAGACAGGCAGCCAGGCCAGGCTGAAACAACCCCTACGACATCACATCACACATGACGCATGCGGCCTCAGCCTATGCCACAGGTTTTCCAGATCGCGACCAATCTGACTTGTTCAGCCACCGCGAATAGCGCAAATCGACCACTGCCTCTGAACCTGATACTTCCACAAGACCATATCATCCTCACCAGTTCCCAGCCATGGAAGAACTCATAGGAATCAAGCACAGGCTTAAAAGCCTAGAGTTTCATAGAGCTCTCATGGTCAACGCGAACGAATTTGTCAGGAGCTATGGTGCCAAAGAAGGTTCGTCCTTTGACGGCATGCCTCGTCAATTCTGACTGTAAGTTCTGACCCAGGGTTCGAGATCTTCTCCGAAGATTTTACCTTTACATTGGGGCGATGCACGGTTTAAGCTTGGGAGGGGATTGAACCCTTGTATCTTAGGTTTTAGGGTTAATTTTTTTAATGTTTAGGGTATAACTAGGCTTTTTACCTGACCACGAATAGGGTTTGCATAACTTAACTTAATTGATGAGATTGCAAGGTTGTCAGGATGTTTACCGAAGTTATAAAATAGAGTCTTGCATAATTGAACTTAATTGTTTGAGATTGCATAAAGTGTAGGTTAGGTAGAGTCCACACATGAAAACACACGAAATTTTGAAAATTTTCAAAAGCATTATACCTATACAATTTTGTTGAGGCAATTCCTAAATGAAAAAGTAGCATAGTCTCCAAGACACTTGATTGAAATTTTGGATGTGGAAAGGCTAAGGCTAACAACATATTGATTGAAAAAAAAAAATTTTGAAAGATGATTTTTGTTATGCATTATGTAAGCAAAATTTCCTTAAAGTTGGGAATATTTTCTAAATACATCCTAAGACCCCAATAATTTGGCAAAAGTATAAAAGATAATTTTTAGA
Source organism: Carex parvula (assembly GCA_025461045.1). Taxonomy (NCBI): domain Eukaryota; kingdom Viridiplantae; phylum Streptophyta; class Magnoliopsida; order Poales; family Cyperaceae; genus Carex; species Carex parvula. The sequence continues at coordinate 501,402 of JAJGRW010000763.1, forward strand.
TATATATATATATATATAGAGTGGCTAATATCAAAACGTTTGTTCCTAACCCCCGGTGCAACCAAGTTGTTTTCGGGTTTTCAAAGTCCAAATGGTCAATCCAAACCATCCAACATGTTCTCTATATTGAAATGTGCTTGGAGACTAAATTTTATATTTTGGAATTTTTTTGCTATTTATTAAGCCACTTTGAAAATTGTTGATCACATGGTCCAGAATTTAGTTGCACTGTTTTTACTGTTCACCCAGATCAGCAAATTTCAAAGTGGCTTAATAAATAGCAAAAAAATTCCAAAAAATGTAAAATTTGGTCTCCAAACATATTTTAATATAGATTTAACATCTAACGGTTCGCATCGACCGTTTGAACTTTGAAAACCCGAAAACAACTTGGTTGCACCGGGGGCTAGGAACAAACGTTTTTGATATTAGCCACTATATATATATTTAAAAATTGTGTGTATTCATAGTAGATGCAACTAGTACTAAAAGATGACATAAAATGAGTCCCACCAAAAATCCAAAAATAACAATTATTAGAAGATGACGCAAAATAGGTCCCACCACCGTGTTTCAATTTGAGATTCGATGAAATCCTTAGGTGCATTCGGAACGCATAACCTCTCGTTTGCATCTATGCACTAGAATAATCACCCAATGAAATCCTTAGGTACATTCGGAACGCATAACCTCTCGTTTGTATCTATGTGCTAGAAGGGTAAAGCCAAATTGAGTAAGGTGTATTTACTTTCTTGCAATTTACTTTTATCAATAAAGTTGCATTCTACTAACACACTTAGTCTATAAAATTTTAGCTCAAAGAATGGATCAAAAAATTCAAATGATGAAAAATGAGTATTGATTGATTTTAAGATTTCTTTTACCATGATAATGTTAAGACGGGTTGTCTTTAAAATATTTCTAAATAAAATCAAAGTGTTGTGAATGCAAAGGTTTTCATTTTCTAAGAGTTTCACCAAGTACAAATATTAGGAATTGACTAAAACATTTTTGTATTAGGATAATTCTTAGAAAATTTATCAATATTTCAAAAATCTTATTCCAGGGCCAATTTTTAGCCAACCTACCTAAGTAGCTTCGCTTATTTTGTTCGAGGACGAACAAAAGTTTAAGCTTTGGGGTGTGATGAAGCCAAAACATATAGCGAAAATCACTATCTTTTCTTCCGAAAAATAGCGAAAAGTGAATGCAAAGTAGCCATTTTTCCCGATTTATTTACCGCAAACGTGTTTTTAGGTCTTTTTGGCAGATTTTTGAGGAAGTTGCATATTTAGGCGAAAAATAGAGCAAAAGTGTCATATTTAGGCGATTTTCGAAGATAGCGTCAAAACAGGGCATCGCATGGAGCATGCAACACCTCACACAAAGTGCACAACATGCAAAATGACGAAAAATACAAAAAATCTGCTAGGTCAGAAAGTCGTGCGGCCTCCTCTATGCCGCATGCGGCATAACCTTAGGCCGCACGATCCGTGGACTCAATCCGTGGACTATTTCCTTTGGATCAGATCATCCACCGTTGATGCTATTTTTGACATAATTCTTCTAGAAGGACGCGATTGCTTCAGAACCAAGCTCTTACAGCTATTTTTGGCTTCATTTATCCAAACTTAAAGTGCACTCCAAGTTTCCATCACCTCCATTACTTCCACTAGTCCATCTCTCATATTATGAAGGCTATAAATACCCCTCTTGTAATAAGTTCAGTGTGGGTGTTTAATTGTGTTAAGTCCATATAATCGAGATTAGTAAATTTCATTGCTAGGTTAGGTTAGAGAGTACTTAGAGAGAGAAGGGTAGTTATCGGAAGCAAAGCATGAGAAGAAAGTGTCATCTGGAGACAGAGGTTCATCCATCTTCAATTGGGTTGTAAATTATGTTCTCTTTATTTTAGTCCTTTTATTTTGCCATGGCCATGAGAAGCTAAACTTCTCATCTCTAGAGTGAGGGTTGTACTCGAATTCTTAATTATATTTTAGTATATGTTTATGTTTGTTTATGTTGATTTGAGTTTCCTTTATTACTTTGAATTCTTTTTATTAAGTCATTGCGTACATAGTTATATCTATTATATGTCAATGACCATCCACATACCAATAGGTGTTTAGTCATTGCATCCTGGTGTGAGTAGAATAATACATGTAAGTACTATAGGCACTTTGGCTAACTAGACTTGGCAGCGGTTCAAAGACAAGGGTTAGAACCCAGTGGGCTCCCTTTGGCAAGATAACATAAATTGTACATTTAGATTATATTAAAAAGCACTTAGATTAGGTAGGGTCTTTGGGATTTTCAACTACGGGGTAGTATAGGGATATATAATTACGTACCTAAAATACTTTAGTCTTGGTAGCCCAAAAGCCCATCACAAGATCAGAAAACCTTTCAAATCACATAAGCAAAAACCCAGCAAGCCATGCGGGTAGTGATAGTACTGTATGCGGGGTAGCTACAATCTAGACCGCATGAGACGTAGAGAGACGTCGAAATTTATACTTTGCATAATTAAGAAGGAGAGAACCTGAACCCTAGAGGCCCTCTATTTACTGTTTAATTCTAATATTAGCACAATTAGCGCCACCGCATCAAACTTTTAAAACCCTCCGATAATCTAGACTAGTGAAAAGTGTTTAAATCTAATACAGTATCCCTGTGGATCATGCGCTTGTGATTTGAACGTAAGTAGAAATTAGGGTTTTTAAATCTTTAAAAGTAGTAGTACCATTTTGGTCCATCAAGTCACACGGCTATAAGAAGGGAGCACTAAAGTAGATCTCCACACTATAGAACAACAAAGCAACACTCTAACTAAATCTAGAAGTAGATTAGTTAAGTGGATTTGAGATTATCAAATGAGTATTGAAGTTTTAGCTCTCTCAAAGATGAAAGCTATCAAGAATACAAAATAAGTGTGTTTTGATTTTGAAATTTAGAGGCGGCTAGCTCAAATTTGAAGTTAGAGTATTAATTCTATTTATAAATGGAGTTTCAAATCTAGATATTTGAACTGATCTGTTCAGTACGGTAATCTTCCAGTTGAATGGATAGTTCAAATAATATTGAAATTAGGGTTTTCACCTTTTTGAACTATATACTAATCGTTTAGTATGTTTATGTCCGTACAGAATGAATAGTATATTTCATCTCAATTCTGTGTAACCTGAGTAGCATACAGTACAGTTAGCATCCGTTCAGAACGGAGACAATATGGGGAGTTCCTTGATGCTACGGAACATTCTATTCTTAATGATTGCTAATCAAAATAATTATTCCGTTCTAACATGCTTTGTTATCTATCCAGTACCATTCAATACATTCAGTACTGAACGATTTGCTTCTGTACCGAACAGACAGTTCTAGAAATCAACAATCTCAAATATATTTTACTTCTCTTTTTGATATTATAATTTATAATCTTAATCTTCGTGAAGTCTTGTTGATTTTCTTATTTCTTCAAACTTAATATTGCAATTATAATGTTCTTGAACCTACAAACTCAGTCATACAAATTAGTCAAACAGTGCAATTAGAAGATTGCATAGAACAACATTGTGCTCATTCTCTGTTTGAGTCGTTTGTGCTCCTTTTTCTTTGGGCCATTGGAGTGTTGTCTAGCCAGATCCAACTTGTATTCCTTTCTTGTTGGGTAATAGAAAGGTGCGCCAGTCACAGTGCCCTAGAGACATAGACATTTAGCTTCCGAACTCCGTAACATCTCTTGTGTTAACTTTCTCAACTCTAACTATTTACTTTACCTGTATGATTATACTATCAGACTCAGATACCCTGAAAAGGGGAAACTCCTTGTCCGAGGAAGAGGAGGATGAGGATCCTACTCTTGGTTTAGAAGAGTCGGATATAGAAGAATACCTCTAAATGATGGAGGAAATCCGAGCCATTGATCCCCTCTTTTGCCTCTATTTTTGTTTCAGAGGCTCATTCCCAAAGTGTCTCCTCTACTTCACATGGTTTACTTATGGTGATTGATACTAATCGGATCTTATTGTGCTTTGTGCTTATGTTTTGTATGTTTCTAGTGGTATCCTACAAACAGTTAGTTATTCAAAAATTCGGGCTTGTTTGATGTTTGTGGTATTTTGTAATACTTGCCTTGCTGACTAGTACGTTGTGAGTATTTTGTAATACTTGCCTTGCACACAAGATTTACTTAAACCTTAATATCTAACCGAATAGGGTTAAAAATTTAAAAGGTCCATATTCACCCCTACCCTCTAGATACTGTTAGGGACAACATTGATTCATGAGAGAGAGAGAGAGAGAGAGAGCTAGAGTACTGAGTTTGTGGCTACTGAATTGATATATGAGTCCAGGTGGATCTTATGTGGCTCGATTTTACTAACTCGAGTTGCTAAATAAATAAGTTGGAGTCTATTCAAACTCAATTTACGAGCTTAACGAGTCAGCTAATTCAAGTTAGTTAAAACCTGAGTTAGTAACGAATAAATTATTAACAAACTAATACTGAGCGAGTCACGAATTAAGAACTTTTTGTACAGTCCTATAAACAATAAAAGACAAAATTATAAAAACGAAACAATTATTGCAAAAAAGAAAGAAGTAATTAAGTCACAATATATATATGAGACATATCTTACATAAAAATGAAATTAGGCTAGTTTGTTCTGGTGTCTACTATCAATAAAATTTGGAGGCGTGATCTCCATTTTTTAAGTGTAAGTTTGAATAATATCATTAATTTCGTAATTAGTTGTTGGAGAAGTTTTCAAAATATCATGTATATTTATAAACCTTCAAGGAAATTCTTTAAGTTCGAAGTTATGCAAGTTTCAACATATTTTCGTACTAGATACTCTTCGAACCAATCAAATTCAAAAATAAATTTGATGCTCATTGGATCTATTCCTATTCTCTACATCATTCGCCCGCTTCATGATATATTCGGCCTTTGAACGTTTGTTAGCTAGATTCAGATCAAATTTCTTCAAATTGGTCCACTCCAAAAATTAATTTAAAATAAGTGGTAATTTTACCACGCAAATAAATTCAACTTTGCACAATTGATCCAAAAGAATCGGTAATGAATGATGCAAGACCAAAAGAATTTGAACGACCCAAGATGACCGACCTTATATTTCTAAAACAAGACTGATAAAACCATTTACAGCGGTTTGGGTCGGGTGAGGGAATTCAGATGCAGTGAAGTAACTTAATTTTTGGGTTTTAGATCGGGACTGTCTGATTTGAATTCACGACAATATATTCTAAAGTGGAGCGCACATATTCCAGCGACGGATTTGAATCCCGAAACGATTCTGAGCGACAGATTCGAATTGAACGGTCCCAATTCAAAACCTAAAAATTGATCGGACTCCAGGTCAGGTGGTGGCTACGCTGTCTCTGTCGACCTAACAGTCCTTTCTTTTGGTAATAATGTCAATTTAATACCTAATTCTTTCTTTTCTTAATTCCATTCCGTAGGACCTTATGGCTAAACTTTGCTTTACTTCTTTTCAAATCACAATCATTGGTGTCTTTCCGCTTAATTTTGTAGCCCTAGGGAACCGACATTTTTATTAATATCTAAGTTAATTACAAATTAATAATTATATCCAGAACCGCTGTGTTTTGCTAAAAATGTCCAAACTGGTCACAAAATGGCCGGTTTTCTATTTTTTTTACCCTATATTTAAATAGAAACTTTCATATTACAATAATCTATTATGATAAAAAAATAAAATGTTATGATAAAATTTTATATTAAAATATTAATTCAACATCTCAAACCATAAACTTTCTATTATTTTAATATAAAAAGCAAAAATGTCAAATGGAATTGTTGAATTGTTGAATCGTTTTCTAATATTTTAACATTTTTCATATTAAAATAATCTATTCAATCTTTCAAATAAGAACTCTTCTTGTAAAAAACAAAATGTCATGATGAAATTTTATATTAAAATATTATTAATTCAACATCTCAAACCATAAACTTTATATTATTTTAATATAAAAAACAGAAGGTCAAACGAAATTGTTGAATTGCTGAATCGTTTTCTAATATTTTAACATTTATTATATTAAAATAATATATTCAACCTTTCAAATAAAAACTCTTCTTGTAAAAAACATAATGTCATGATGAAATTTTTATGTTAAAATATTAATTCAACATCTCAAGCCATAAACTTTATATTATTTTAATATAAAAAACAGAAAGGTCAAATGAAATTGTTGAAATGCCGAATCGTTTTCAAATATTTTAACATTGATTATATTAAAATAATAAATTCAACCTTTCAAATAAGAACTCTTCTTGTAAAAAACAAAAAATGTCATGATGAAATTTTATGTTAAAATATTAATTCAACATCTCAAACCATAAACTTTCTATTCATAGGGTTAATTACGGGTAAAAAAAAAATAGAAAACCAGCTACAAAATGGCCGTCTTCTGGGGAAGAGAAAACCGGTCATTTGTGACCGGTTTGGACATTTTTGGCAAAACCCAGCAGTTAAAACTGCGTATAATTATTAATTTGTAATTAACTTTGGATATTAATAAAATGTCGGCCTAGGGTAGGGCTGCACAAAAAATTCGTTGTTCGTAATTCGATTCGAGTTTGATTCGAAAAAGTTCGTAAAAAATTCAATTCGAAATTGAGTTCATTCGAAATTAATTCAAACCAAACTTAGTTCGAAATTAATTCAAACCAAACTCAAACTGGACCTAGTTCGTTCGAAATAGGTTCGCAAACCAAACTTAGTTCGAAATTAACTCAAACGTGAACCCTTAATTTCCGCTGATAATGAACTTTAATATTTTATTTAAGATAATATTTGGGTTTGTAATCATTCTAAGACTTTGGTGATTGTTATGTACTTCTATTGATATTTAAATTGTACTTTGAATATTTTGAATATTTGAAAACTTTGGTGATGTTGCTCCTGTTGGCTATTTGGAAAACTTGAGATTTTGTGATTGTACTGAACTTTGATTGATTGTACTAAACTTTGGTGTTTGATATAAATTTTGATATATGTAATGAACTTTGATATAAACTTTAGTGTACTGTATAATTAGAATTCAGAATGCCTGAGTTTTATTGAAGTGTTGTAATTTCGAACTATGGTCCAGCCATAAGTCATAACTCGTAGGTCGTAACAAAGTTCGTAAAAGTTCGAAATTGAGTTCGTAAAAAAAATCGATTCGAAATTGAGTTCGTTCGAAATTAATTCAAACCAAACTCAAACTGGAGGTAAGTTCGATTCGGTTCGGTTCGTTTGCAGCCCTAGCCTAGGGAATCTAGATTTCTCGTGGATAAACAACAGTCCAATTTGATGATATATCACGCACCATCAGGTTTTGTAGGCACTGAGATACAATTAAACATTCTATTTTTGTGGCATATTACCATCAGCTGGTGATGGGAATTACTGTAGTAGATCGAGCCCCTACAAGAAGAAATCAAATGTGCAACCATCAATTATTGGATAAATAGTTCCTGATTCAAACTTGAAAACATAGACAACTTGTAACAAATCACGGATCTTCTAACATTATCTCTTAATCTTAGTTAAATCATTAGGTTGTGCTTCAGAACAACCCGTGTAGAGAGAAGGAAGAAGACGTGTGCCAGTTCAATGTGGACCTCCGATACACTCCCATTTGAGAATTAGACATTTCGCTAATTATCTACACAGTCTTCACCCACGCTCCTCTCCTCTTTCCACTCCGCTACATTAAAACTTTATATATATAATGCATGAGGTAAACAAAAAAGCCAAGTACTTTCTTATTTCCTTTCTAGTCATGTCTTCAATGTTCACGCAAGGGAAAGAGAAAAATTGTTGAGAGGTGATATTTTTCTTATCTGATATTCATATCTGCACAGGATACGGTCCAAACATTCTCAACTTGTGTCAGCTACCATCTAAATTAAAAGTTAAAGGCCCGCATGCCCTCCCAAAATATTGACTGTGGATCGTGACTTAAAAAGGATCCATATCCTCGACGGTACCGTAAAAGATTCCCTTTTACAATTAGCTATTTACGGTTTGAGATTAACTCTCAGCCGGTTTAGGATTCGGGCTGACTGAGGGAGCAGTATTAGTGGGCTTTGAGATTCGTGCCAAGTTAAAAAGAATGGTCCAGATCAAGTAATTGTAAAAGATTCTCTATTACAGTACTGCACTGGATATGAATTCGACTTAAAAATTGGATCATAGTTGAGGACACTTCTCGTTACTGATCAAATACAGCGTGTCTGAAATTTCCAACGTATCCGTCTAATATATATTCAATATATATCTATTATTTGAAAACGGATAATTAAAATTTAAAATAATATATGTATTTGTATTCGTACTGATATTTAAATATCAAATATCCGTATCTAATTTTCTAATACATATCAAATACATATCTCTATTATCCGCTCTATTTTCAGGATTTTTTTTATAAAACGTAATTAAAATAATTAATTTTAAAAAACAACTTCATTACTGATTTTTTTACAAAAACCGTAAAAACCGAATTGCCATTTCGGTTTGAAGGTTTTCTTTTTTACTAAACCGAATTGGCAATTCGGTTTATACTTTTTTCACAATTCCCCACATCCAACTGTGTGGCCTTGCGTGTAACTCTCCCTAAACCGAATTGGCAATTCGGTTTAGAGCTTTTTTAGCCTAAACTGAATTGGCATTTCGGTTTAGGATTTTTTTTTTAGACACTAAGAAGAGCAAAATAAAGAAATCTAACACTGAAAATTTAAACTTTTTGTTTAAATTATTTGTTAGATTACTTCTTTTGATTTATAATTAGCAAAAAAAATAAAAAATACACTAAATACTTGAAATTATGTTGAATTACACTATATTACAATAAATTATGTTGAATTATAATAACTCCGCTAATTATGCTGAAATACGGTAAATTACGCTAAAGTAGACTGATTTTGTGCCATCTTTCATGGATCATAAAAAAATAGTAAAAAAATTTGAAAAATAGTAAAAATTAGTATTCTACAAGTTCATTATGTAACTAATTTACTGAGTTACTTGGATTGAATAATAGAAATGAAAATCTTAATCGGAAACTTCAACTCAAGTTTTGAGGGTCTTCCCTTTGTTTTTTGGCAATTCTGAATTTTGGTCATTTGCTGAAATCGGATACTCGAGTACCGTTTTATGACCGTTTGAAGTTTCGCCGTCGTTTTTTGCCTTTTCAGTGAAGATATCGTCCCTATTCATATATAATTTAGCTTAATTATTAGCGTAATGTAATGTAATTTAGTGTAATTTAACTTAATATAGTATAATTCAACATAATTTCAAGTAATTTGGCGTATTTTAGTATAAATATGCTAATTATATATCAAAAGAAGTAATCTATCAAATAATTTAAACAAAAAATTCAAATTTTCAGTGTTAGATTTATTTATTTTGCTCTTCTTAGTCTCTAAAAAAAAATATACCCTAAACCGAAATGCCAATTCGGTTTAGGCTAAAAAAGCCCCTAAACCGAATTGGCAATTCGGTTTGCTCACTTTCCGAATTTTTTGTGGAGTGGTGGCGGAAACGCTGTGAAAAAAGCTTAAACCGAATTGCCAATTCGGTTCAGCAAAAAAAAAACCTTCCAACCAGAATGGCAATTCGGTTTTTACGATTTTTGTAAAAAAATCAGTAATCAAATTGTTTTTTAAAATTAATTATTTTAATTACGTTTTATAAAAAATCCCTATTTTCAACCCTATTATTACTCCATTAAAAAAGGACAAATAAGATATTCTTACAATTCTCACTGCACTGAATTCAACAAAATAAAAGGCCATTGGGAATTTTTTTATTAACAATATGACGAATGACCTAAACGTCTCAATAAAAAAAAATCGAAGTTACACAAGTTAATTAGTAATTACACTATGAAAGAAGGAAAAAAAAGAAAAAAAATTAGAAATTTTTTTCAATAGAGTTTAAGTGTTTCAATTTAAAGATTTATTAAAAAAAATTAAGTTTCAAAAGTACAAAGTTTTACACAAAATATATTTTCCGAACCATCAAAATAAAAGGTGATTTCTCATCTTGGAACTCGGAAGTTGAACACGTCAGATAAAGGCATATAGCAATCGACATCCGCAATAGGAACCTATCAGAAACATTTGGGTTTTTGCTCTTGAAGTTAAAACAAGATAAAAAGGTTTACGAAGAGAACTGATAGCCACAAGCTCAATCAGTATTCGGCAGGGGCGCACTCATAATTTTTATCGGAGATAAAAAAATATTGAATTGGATTTAAATAACTAAATGAGTATAAATTCATTAACTAAATAGATACTCGATAAAAAATAATATTTTAATTTATACTTTTCAATGCTTTGACTAACAATTTATGATGCTCTAACTTATAATTCTAGTTACCAATTAAAATTCAACAAATTTATTTTAATTTTAATTCTAAATTAACGCGAATTACAAATCAAATATCCAAAGAGGAGCAAAAAAACTTTTAGGAAGAAACAAATCAGTCAGAACCTATAAATATCCACTGAAATTCAAAATTCAAATGGCACAACTGCCCCCGGGACCATGTAGGTCCGTCCCTGGTATCAGGCATATGTTGCCACATGTGTGGTTACCGTACGAGTTACGGCTTCCTCTGCTATAGTAATAAGATGCCGCATGTTTACATGCACATCAAAGCCGAGTCTATATTCTATGAGGTAACGTCATATTTCTGTTTTGTCATTAAAAAAAATATTTCTGTTTAGGTCTAGACCGTTCGATAAGAATTCAGGTCAATTTAGTCCGAAAAAATTATATACAATGTCCTTTTAATATTCATGCGCATTATGATTAACAATTCATATTTTTAAAAAATCTGTTTAGGTCTGGACCGTTCGATAAGAATCCAAGTCAATTTTAGTCCGAAAATAATATGTACGGTGTCCTTTTAATATTTGTGAGTATTTTGATCAGACAATTCATATCTAAAAAAAATAATTTGTTACATGTGTATTATTTATAGTATAAGTTTCACTTTGGCTTTATGTTTGTTACCTGTGTATTTTAGGCATTTTTTTGTGTTTTTAGTTTAATTATCTGTGGTAATCTTCTTCTTCTTTTTTTTCTTTTTGAGGAAAACCCGTAGGCACCTGTGGTGATCTCTAGACTGTATGTGGATGCTATTCTAGTACATGCCAAAGATCAAATTACCAACAAATAAATAAAAAATGATGCCACATTGTATCCAAAAATAATCCGTAGGATCCGAACATGATGTCCAGCATGGATAATCAACGACGCTATTGTTTCTTTGTAAGAAACGAATTCAAATACAGCAAGATGCAAGAGGTCCATAGAATCTTAGAAAGCTTAATTAAGGAGATTCGAGCGGAGTCAGAAAGCAATAAGGTATAAAATGTACCTCAGATATAAACTAGAGAGAAGTTTTTAATGTAGTGGTCAAAATAATGTTATATATGCTTAAAAATTATTTAGTTCGAAATTTAGTTGGGAGATCTATTATGAATAGTTATAATTAGAAAATTTAATCTCATTTTTTTAATAATAATAATAATAATAATAATAATTAATGGTACTTAAGAATTAATTTTTGATCTAGTGACAAAGACACGAGGTCTGATTTGAAAAGTCATGGATTTGAAACCTAGAGGAGGGAATTCTTTGTTGTAAAAACAGAGATATTAAGAATACAAATTCATGAAATACTGCATTTCTATTCTATTTTGACTCAATCTGTTTTTAATGAAATTCAGATTCCCGAAGGTAACTCAATTGAATTTGAATCTTGACCATCCGATCAGAATCTATATAAATATTAAAGGAGTCTTCTCGTGAATTCTAACTTAAGACGAATTGATCTAAATTCAAATTGAACGATTCAGATCTAAACTCAAAATTTGAGTTACTTTCGGGAATCCGGTCCTTCTGAATAGGCACAGGAATCTTGCATTCTTGTTTTTCTTCTCTTCATGTCTCCGGTTACAAACTTTTCTTCGTAGATGTTGTTCTTTTAAAAAGGCAATTATAATGCTACTTTGAGTACTTGTTTAGTTTTCGTTCTCTAAGAAAACAAACATCTTGCCTGGGTCCATTTTCCTACTCAGGCATTTTTGTTCTTTGTGTTAATCTTTTGCAATTATGGATGCCATGACAAGTAATGGTGTTGCCGTAGTCTTCTCTACTTCAATTTAATTTTTAGATAATGAAATTCTTCATCATTTGTTTAAGTTCATTATTTCTTCTTAAAGGCAAAGCTCAAATGGCGAGATCTATAAATTTAATAGAATTTGACTATCATATTTTGAGAAATAAAGATGATGTTTTACTTTCTGTTCATATATCTATTTTTAAAATTTAAATAGTCAAGCTGAACTTCTCAACATGATTTTCATATTAAAATGTGCTGGAAAATCAAATTTTACATTTTTTGGAAATTTTTTAATATCTTTAGAATTTTTGAAAATCATTATTTTTCTAAATTTTTTATTATTTTAATTTAATGAAAAGCTGTGATTTTCAATAATTCTAAAAAAATAGTAAAAAATTCAAAGAAATGTAAAATTTTGTCTCAAAACACATTTCAATATGAAGATCATGTTGAGAAATTCAGATCAACCATTTATACTTTAAAAATATAAATATGAGCAGAAAATAAAATCATCTTTGTTGTCCCTAATGGCACCTGGGGGGGAGTTGAATATGAGACATTTTAAAATTTTAACCCTAGATAGTTTGATATTCACTACAAATATATATGTGTGTGTGTGTGTGTGTATATATATATATATATATATCTAACATGTACGTAGGCGGAAATAAGAAAATTTAAACTAAGCAAGTGTATGTAAAGTAAATAGAAGAGTAACGAGATATTTGACACATGATATGTTTACGGAATTCAGCACTAACGCCTACGTCTCCGGAACTTCGCGACCTTCTTGATGGCGCGCATTTCTTTACCCAATGAGAAAGGAGTACAAGGTGGAACCAGTGAGCCCTTACAAACCTTGGGAAGTCACACATCCCAAGCACGAAATTGGCTCTTGAGCGTCAAAAGCTAGTGTTTGAATAAACAATAGATTTTGCACAAATCACTCTAATTCTTACACAAGATTGAGTATGGTGGAGTATGCTTGAGATTGTTGTAAGGATATTGAAGTTTGATAAACAAGCAACAATGGAGAATTCTATATCTGTTTTGAAAATGTAATATTGCAATTTGACGCGGCTAGATTGTTTTCTCAAACCTAGATTTTATTTCTATTTATAAAGAGATAAACAAAATAAGGTAACTGGCATCAATTGTTACAACGGTTGATTAACCATTATAACAGTTAGTCCAGTTAGTAGGTTTGTACTGCGCTGGAAACTCTAATCCTCAATAAGCATTACAACGGTGGTCATAACAGAATTCTCTGGAGATTACGAAATGAATTGTTCCTTTACAGCGCCTGATTAACCGTTGTAATGAAATGAATCGATTACTTCTGTGGATTTCGGATATGAATTGTTCTGTTGCAATGCTTTCTTAACCGTTGTAACGGTTTAGGCTAATTACCTCAATCTTAAGAATATTTTACCAATTTCACAGATTTCTAATTAATACACTAATCTTGAGTTTAGTCTTCTCAGTCCAGTCATTGGTTCATTGTAGTACATCATTGATATGTGTAGTATTTGATGATGCATCATTGATGTTTATTGAAACTTTATATCATCATGAACCTGCATAATATCTCAAGATAAGAAACTGTAAAATTCAATAAAAATATGTTTTACAAATTTAGTCAAACAGATTAAGTAGATTATTGCATAGTCCAACAATCTTTATTTCCCAAAGCATGATAACCCAACTCAATTTAATATAGAATATTGTATTCTTTTAGTATTACATTGTGTGGCCTTTCAAATAAAGTTGAGAACTACTCAGGGTGTGCTCCATAAGAGGGGAGAGGAGGGGAGGGAAAGAGAGAGAAGGGATGATCGGATTGTCCAAACAGATTTACTTGTTCCACAAACTAAAATTTTAAAGGTGAGCCAAAGGGAAAGAAGGAGAACCAAGACACAAAAATAAATAGAGTTCTCGTCCAATCTTTACATTCCGATTTGAAAAATAGCCCTTCCCTTTACTCTTCCATCCCCTCCCCTTCTCTTCCTTTCTGTTTAAATTTGTGGAGCACACTCTAGGTTAACATGTTATGATCTTAAACTAAATTACAAATGCTTTTGATTTATTTCGTTCTTAAGTAAATTCACGTGTATGCATATGTTGATTGTGTTTCTTAGCTAGACACGCGAAGTCACATGTTGAACCCTACGAGAGAGACAAAGTACATAACACTTACTAGTACATGATACAACTAACACTCGGGGTAACAACATTACCCAAACTACATAATTTGAGTAGAACTAGGGTGTTCTTAAGCTCACCAAACCTCTTTGTGAGCTTAATTCAAAAACCTATTGAATTGGCTTCAAACGATGCATTCAAACTGTTGAAATCGATCTGCTTCACGAGTGATGCATTTACATATAAAATTTATAAATTTTCGAACTAATTTAGTATAAAGTCAAACGGTAAAAAAAAAATGGTTTATAAGTTAATTTTAATATGTTCATTTTTCATTATTTTTTGACCGCTTGACTCTATATTAAATTAGTTTGAAAATTTGTAAATTTGACATGTAAACTTATCACTCGTGAAGTAGATCGGTTTTAACGGTTTGGATGCATAACTTGAAGCCAATCCGATGGGTTTTTGAGTTAAGCTCACAAAAAAACTTGGTGGGCTTAAGAACACACTAGTTCTACTCACATAATTTATGTTTTCATATACATAAAAAGATGATTTCACTCATCTCTCCAAACACTTGGGAGTAGGAGATGATCACCATACTTGTGCCTTCTTGCTTGGAGGCTTGATTCCAATTGTTGCATGACATGGATCTCCATATATTGGTGGTTATGGAGTTGAAATTAATTATCTAGAATATTTGATTGTTACAAATTATTTGATGGTTATAAATTTTTTAATGAATTAACATAGGAGATGGGCTAAAAACATTTGTTTTATTTCTCGTCCAAATATCTAATTTTACAGTCCAAACAGTTGATCCTAATCATTTAATAATTAAATTAATTTCCATGTCATCATTTGAAGACCAAATTTTGTCATTTTTGCAAAAAAAAAAAAAAAAAAATTTTAGCCGATTTTTTTTATTTTTACCATTTTAAAAAAATCCAAATATTTTTCTTCAGAATTCCAAAAATACTATAATCGTCATTTGAAATTGTGGTCCATAACGGATTGATCGCCATTTCAGACCAGTCCGTTAGCTGAGTCACCATTTCAAATGCCGAAATTTATTAATAGGAATATAAATAAAAAAATATCGTCAATGAGGAACGATTCTGTGAAATTTAGACATATAGGAAAAACGTTATACTCCATAACGTGCAAGGGACGTTATGAACCATTACGGCCCGATTAGCCAAAAGATTAACTAAACAGCGTAAAACAAAATATAGGCCGTTATGGACCATCGCGGCCAGGGATTTCGGAAAAAAAAAAAAAAAAAGACGGGACGTTATGGACCATCACTGCCAGATAGGCGGAAAAAATAAAGAAAATACAGGACGTCTTTGTTCATCACTGCCAGAGAGGGAAAAAAAAGAAAATTGCAGGTCGTCTTTGTCCCTCATGGCCTGGCGGAAAAAAAAATGGGGACGTTTTTGATCTATCACGGACTGTCGGTAGAGCAGGAAAATAAAAATTATTTTGGATGTGATTCTCTATAACGGGCAGACCCCAACGGAAAAAAAGTGAAAATCTATAAATAATGTCGGACGATCTATAAATAACCATCTCGTTTAAAAAAAAACTTACGCCTTGGTATGTACAAAATCTTCCTATCATTTAAAAAAAAACCTTAAGCCTTGTGCAACACATCTTCTCTTAAAAAAAATCCTCTATATAAAAGGTAAATCTTCAATTAGTTTGCATTAACAAAGTAATTAATTTCTGCTATGCCATTTATATAGAAATTGTTGTGGAGTTTTGCATCGTAAAATATATATTAGATATGGTTCCTTCTGCTCCCGTATCAACTTTAGTTTCGAATTTTTCTATGTCATTTATTGTCATAGACTGAAGCTAGATTTCACGGCACGGGAACAGGAAGAACATGTTTGTTTTTACGGTACAAAGCTCCCCATCACTTTCTGAGGTTCTCGAATCATGAATTATAACTTCAATATATGTGAGTTATATATTAACATATTATTTTTAAGTTAACAATTATTGTTTTTTTATAATCTTAGTTTCGAATTTTTTTATTCTCATCCTCGATAAAAAAAAGGAACTAAAATTTTTATGTTCCAAGTACCCTTCGTAAATATTTTAAGGCGGATATCGATTAATAGTCTTTATTTTGGAGATAATTTTTTTTATTTGTTAGACATCACAGATCTATCGAATTTTTTATAAACAAAGATACTTGGACTTGAGATATGTTTCAGGTTAAACTGATTTATATAAAACTTCTATATAAGTTTGAAGGAATTATTAAATCTGATTTTTGCATTTTTTTTCTTGTAATATTGGTGAAAAGATGAAGAAATCGTACATTTGATTTGGACATCAAATTTGGATAAAAATTACAAATGTTCAATAAAAAAAAAGAAACTAATTTATCTACAAGTTTGTACTTGACAAAAAGACATAAGGACCTAGAATTACAAAGGAGGGTCTAAAAGGGGTGGAGTTAGATTGCCGAAAAAATTTACAGCGTGGCCTGAAATTTCAGACAATGACTTTGTTCCGAGACCACAACAGGTGCAACGAACCCAGGTTATTGATCCAGAACTGCCAACGTCGAACGATGGTTTTGTTCCTTGTCCTTATACTAGAAAGCCTAGCACTTCACCGGTGGTGGTTTATCATAACTGCCAACGTCGGACGATGATTTTGTTCCTTGTCCTTATACTAGGAAGCTTAACACTTCATCGGTGGTGTTTGCTCCGAAACCGCCAACGTCGGATGATGACTTTGTTCTTTGTCCTTATACTAGAAAGTAGTTTTATTGGTCCGGGTTTTAGGGATTTAGTTTGCAGTTATGTCATGTATTTAGGTTTAGGGTTTATATATATTGGATGAATTTTAATTATGTATGGTGTTAATGGATTTAAAAAAAATAGTAATGTTAATATTAATAAATTTACAATATATAAATAAATAAAGTAGTTCACAATACATTCGTACTTAATTAATTTATTTAAAAAAATATTCTAAAAAATCACTAGTTTTAAAGGGCTAGTAACTGTTGTGTAGGATAATTAATCAATATTTATTGTTCATTAGTGTAATAATAACTTATATTTAATTTATTTATTATTGTGTAGGCTAATTCATCAATATAATTAATCATGCTCATGTTGAAGGTTCATTTCAGTGGTAAAATACAGCACTGTCGTAAAAGAGCGGATTTATAGCATTGCTCCTCGATTCTCATTGATGGCAACTAGTGAACAAGATTGGGGAAACAGCATATAGCAAATTTTTCTTAAGACGTGGTTTCTCCGTAATCGTCGTTCAAAGTCCAAAGTCCAAACTCGTCATTCCTATTAAAAGATATTTCATAAAAAATGTACCTCTTTTTCGATATTTTTTTGTTAATAAAAAAATATATTTACATATACTTGGAGATCAAATTTTACATATTTTAAAAAGAAATTTACTATCTAAAAATCATTGTTTTTTAGAAAATTCTAAACTATAAAAAAATCATTGGTTTTATATAAAATATTGTAAAAGGTTCTCCAAAAAATATTAAATTTAATTGATTTTCGAATACATTTTTAATATAGAAATCATATTCAACACGTTCTTATCGAATTGTTTGAATCTTAAATCACAAAATATAACCGGAAAGTAGAGGAAGAATTTTTTCTCCAAAGCATATATAGTATATTATATATCTTATATATAGCAAATATTTGGGGGTTTTCACTTTTTTCTTAACACGTGGTACCTAGCTGTCGTTCAAAGTCAAAACTATCTATAATCTTGTGGAACCGTATTGGTATTATATTCAAAACATCCCATCAGAAGTAGAAGTCCAAAATCCAAAAAGTAATCCACAAGGAAAAGAACGGAGGAAAGAACATATAAACTAGTGTATTGAAAAGGGGCCGGTTCGGGTCGGTCCGGTCCAAACCCGTCCGGTCCCCGGGTTGACTCGGGCACGGGTTAGCCCGGGTCAACGGGTTGAGTCGGGTAGGGGGGTCGGTCCGGTCCGGGTAGGTCCAGTCCGGTATTTTTTTTTTTTTTTTTTCGGTTTCTGTTTTTTGTTTTTTCTGTTTCCAGAGAGGCAGAGAGGAGTAGAGGACCAGCCGGCCAGAGGCAGAGGCTTTTTTTTTTTTTTGCATTTTTTTTCTTTTTATTTTATTTTAACTCAATATATTTTTGATATAACAAAATCAAATTAAGTTAAAACCGAATTTTGTTAAAACCAAATTATTCTAAAACCGAGATATACCGAATTAGTTTAAAACTGAATTATATTTTATCCTTAAACCGAATTATTTTAAAACAATAGATTTAAAAACAATTAATTAAATAATTTAAATCGTACTAATAGTCAAGTGTGCAATTTAGAATTGAAAATGATAAATGTGTATTTTATAAATTACATGATTATGCAAATTTTTAGGACTGAAAAAAATGACTTACACTAGATTACTTTGAAATTATGTTGAATTACACTAATTACGTTAAATTACCCTAAATTACAATAACTTCGCTACTTATGCTGAAATACGGTAAATTACGCTAAATTACGCTAAATAGACCGATTCTGTGCCCTCTTACATTAATCATAAAAATAGTAAAAAAATTCCGAAAATAATAAAAACTGGTATTCTACAAGTTTATTATGTAACGAATTTACTGAGCTACCTGGATTGAATGATATAAATGAAAATCTTAATCGGAAACTTCAACTCAAGTTTGAGGCTCTTCCCTTTGTTTTTTGGCGATTCGTGAAATCGGACACTCGAGCGCCGTTTTATGACCGTTTGAAGTTTCGTCGTCTTTTTTTCGCCTTTTCAGTGAATATATCGTCTCTATTCATA
>JAJGRW010000763.1:526960-563095 GCA_025461045.1 Carex parvula
TTGTATTTTGCTAATCAAACTATCCTCAAAGCAGTAGAGAAAGCTTCAAAGCTGCATATAATTGATTTTGGTATCTATATTGGTTATCAGTGGCCGTCTCTAATCCAAAATTTGTCTAACCGAAAGGGTGGGGCCATAAAACTTCGGATTACCGGCATAGAATTCCCTCGGCCAGGATTCCGTCCTGCTGAATTGGTAGAAGAGACTGGGCGGAGGTTGATTGAGTATGCTAGAATGTTCAATGTTCCTTTTGAGTACCATGGTATAGCATCCCAATGGGAGACCATTGGTGTAAATGATTTCAAAATTGAAACAGATGAAGTGCTGATAGTTAATAGCATATACCGCTTCAGGCAGCTTGGAGACGAAACAGTTGGCTTAGATTGCCCAAGGGATAAAGTTCTTAGACTCATAAGGCATGTTAGACCACATATTTTCATTTTTGGAAACTTTAATTGGACGTTTGGTCCGTTCTTTGTCACACGCTTCAAACAGGCCATGTCACTGTACGAAACAATGTTGATTTACTGGACACATTAATTCCACGGGATGATAAGGTAAGGCAAATCATAGAAAGAGATATGTTTGCTCGTGACGCTATAAATTTCATTGCATGTGAAGGGGACAACTCGGATAGAGAGACCCGAGACCTACAAAGGTGGCACCAGAGGATAGTGCGGGGCCGGGTTTGAACAACTACCACTGGATCCAATCATTGTGAAGAAATGTAAGAAGACCTTTGGAAAATTTTATGATGACAAGAGGTTTTTTGCAGAAGAAGAAAGTAATTGGTTTCTTCAGGGTTGGAGAGGAAGAACACTTTATGGCCTTTCCACCTGGAAACCAAAGTAGTAACATGCCTCTTATTCTAGTTGATGCAGCGCACATAATGCACACAATAAGGCGAACTCAGAAAATGGAATTCTGATTTATCTACTATCTGCATGATTTACATTAGCACTAGCAGCTTTCATTCTTTTTTATTATTATTTTATTACTATATACTTTGACTTTGTAACTCCGGTTGAGTTTCATTTCTTGCCTATCCCAACTTGTTTGGGACTAAAAGCTTTATTGTTGTTGTTGTTGTTGTAATACATTATAGATTTAAATTATGCTATATTTATGCATCATTTCTGTATACAGCAACTTGTATTGTTTTTTTTTTAAATAAATGCATCATAATTTCGTATTGCGTAAATTCTTGATGTTTCACGACGACATAACGTAGGTTTAGTAATTTTAAGCCAGTGTTGAAGTATTATGGCTAATGGTGTTCAAAGATATTTTGATTATTTGTCGCCACAAAACTAATGGTATTGAATGAAATTTATGGTTGGGACCGGAGGGGCAGAGGTTATGGCTACATATTGAAATCTGTGTAGTTGTCAAATTTAAAGTTTGTAGGTTGCTTTGTATGTTACAAAGTAAAAGTTTAATCGGGTTTGATAGTAATTATACTTTTCACCCCTTCATATTATCTAACCCCAAAAGAACTTCAAAATGCAAGGCCAAAAAAGATGATTAAATAGATTAGAAGTGTTACATATGATGTGCAAGGGATTCAATTTGTATTAGAGCTAGAGAGTCATCCTCTAGCCATTTTGTTCTTCCGAGTAAGCAATTAGTCAAGTATAATAACTAAGAGAAATCTTTATTCTTTTTGAGGTGCCTTGATTTTCCATATAGCTTTTGAATGGAACACCTCCAACCCGGCCAAGTCATTCATGGATAAACAATCTTTAGAGGAGAATGAGCCATTGGCATTCTACCTCCAAGTTATGGAATTGCCAGATATTTAGAGATCAATGTTTATGAAATATGTAAAGAGAGAACGTCTTCTTGGGATGTTAGAGATAAATGTTCATGAATAGATTGAAGTATTTTTGTATTCATATTCGTCTAAAATTAATATTTTTCTTATCCATCCTTATCTGTTAATATTAATGAGTAACAAAATAAAATGAGTAAATATCAAATAAATTGATCACTTACATAATTTAACCACAAAACATATCAAATAAATTGATCACTTACATAATTTAACCACAAAACATAACAAATACATAAATATATTAAACGCATTATTTACATAATATTATTAAATATAACTGATAACTTGATAACTTCATGTCTTTCGTGTCTCATTCGTGTCTCACATTCTTATCTTCATTTTCAAAATTCAAACTGCTCAACGCGATCCTCATATTAAAATAGCTTTGGAGACCAAATTTTATATTTTTTTAGATAGGTACAATTTTTTTTTTCATATGATTATGGACCATCCAAAAATAGAGATTTTGTACCTATCTAAAAAATAGTAAAATTTTTAAAAATATAAAATTTGGTCTCCAAACATTTTTAATATGAAGATCATGTCGAGCGGTTCGGATCAACTACTAACAGACAAGTTGAGAGATGAAGGAAGAAGAGAAGGGAAGGCGAGGGCACACATAGGGACAAAAATGTCATTTATTTTTGTATCAGTATTAATTAGTACTTTTAATTGCTTCAACTACTAAATGGTGATATAAATAAAATAAATGAGTTTGAATGGAGAAATAACTAAATTTAAAATTTTGATGGGTAGATATATAATTGATGAAGTAGTGATGGACATATATCTAAATTTCTCCTTAATTGAGAATATACTATGAATTAGTCCTATGTTATATACGTATTAACTTAAATGTGCTAACAGAAAGGACAATTTTTTTTTAAGAGTTTGAGAGGCATATTTTAAAAATCAAAGTGGGATGGAGAAATAAGAAAATTAATTGAAAGGGAAATTAACCTTTTTTATTTCATCAGTCGGTAAGCAAGAGGATACCCTGGGCAAAGAACCCGCCGCCGAATGCTAACGGCGTGGATAAGGCGATCGCTCTCTCTCGCGCTCTCGAACTTTTCTAAATGGGGTATACTCTTGCTCTTCCCTTTTTTCATATCGCTAATTTTCCACTCTGAACCTCTCCAATTCAATTCACAAAAGGTCGAAAGGTCGAATTCATCGATTCCGTTAACATAAATTCGTCCTTCTCCAATTTGCCTTTCTAAACCTGTTGCTCTTGTCAATAGAATCCATGCCTCCTCTTCTCCACTCAATTTGTTCTTTCCCAAGCACTGTTAAATCTGTGTTTGAAACCAGCCGAACCAAACCAAAGGCATCCTTCCTCTCTCACCTCACGAAGAACCCGACTTTGTCCCTGAAGAAACAAGTATGCGCAACTTCTTCAACATTAAAAGATGAGATGTCCCCTGAAATTACAACCATTAACCATCCGGACAGGAAGAATGGCAGCAAAAAGAGGATCCTTGAGGCCTATCAATTATTCGAAAAAATGACCGATCAAGGGCATAAACCCACGCCTTCTACGTGCAATACCTTAGTTTTCGCGCTTTGCGATCATGGCATGTTCAGAAAAGCTGTTCAGATTGTGGAGTTCATGCTCCGTAGTGGTATGTTGCTTGACGAGGTTTGCATGCTTATTGTAAAAAATCTCACTACCATAGGAGCATACGAGTATGCCATCCAACTGCTCGATGAAATGGAGCAAAGAGGCTGTACTCTCGATCCAGAAGTGTACGACAAATTGATAAAGTCTCTTTGCCGGAAAGCGGACACATTAAACCCATCCCGGGGTTGGCACTGTTTGGATAAACTAGTCCAGAAAGGACTTGCATCAACTAACCCAGACACTATTAATAGATTGATAAAAACTGCTTATCTACAGGGAGGCACCTACTTGACTGTTTCTGTGTTAACCCAAATCTTGTTAAGAGGTGGAGAACCAGACTTTAGATGTTACAACAGGGTTCTAGGAGCATACAAGGAAGACAACTTGGTTAACGAGGCCTTGGAGCTATTTTTGGTATTGCCCCCTTGTTTAAAGTATCATTTGATAACCTATAACCTTTTATTACATGCATTGAGTAACCAAGGCCGGTGGAGTGAGGCAGAGGCACTCTTAGATGACATGATGGAGAGAGGATTCATGCCCGATATTGTAACTTACAAAGGTTTGATATTAGCTATAGCAAACAAAGGGTACACACAGGAAGCGTTGGAAATTGTTGAAGAACTCCGCATAAATGAGTTTGAAATTGACACATGGTGCTACAACCCAATAATCATGCGGTTTTGTTCAGAGGGCCAGCTGAACATGGTCCACAAATGTTTGAAAAACATGGAAAGATGGAACTGCCCTTTCAACAATGGCACATGTAGGGCTATTGCCCTCCTTTGCAACAGAGGGATGTTAGATGAGGCAGTTAAAATTTTGGAGTCATTGCGCCAAAAGCAGGGTAATGAGCTGCACTCTTTTTATGGGAAAGAGCTCTTTGGTTACCTGTGTTGTAGAGGTAACACCTTTGAGGCATTGCAAATTCTGACCAAGCTAGAACAGGTACAGTATACACCCAAGTTACAAACCTTCTTATATTTTGTAAACGGTTTGTGCATGGAATGCTTCCACGAGGAGGCAGTGGAGATGTTTGAAGTGATGGATAAGTATAATGTTCGGCTAAATATTGACAACTATAATAAGCTCGTTTTAGAATTATGCAAGGGGGGGAGAATAGATCTGGCAATAATGGCTCTTGAAAAAATGGTAAAGAAGGGTTATGAGCCGACGGAGAGCACATATGTGATTATTATTGAAGCGATTGGGAACCTAGAGAGGAAAGATTTAGTAGGGGAGTTGTTGAGGGAGTTGTATGCAAGAGGGGAAGTGAGCCAAGAGAGTGTGGAGAAAATTAGCTTGAAGTTTTGCTTGGATAATGTTGGATTTTAGTTTGCAAAAATGGTACTAAATCTGTCTATGAAGTTCTCTTCTTCTTGTATTGGGTTTGTCAATATCCGTCAAGATGACGCGAAGGATGAAGAAAAACCTAGCTTTGAAGATTTGATTGAATGACATGCGGTTGTCCTTTTAGTTTTATTTTCTGATGGAAATTTTGTAGCCAAAATTGTTGCCCGATATGAAACTGAAAAATGTTAAAACCATTCTGAAATTATCTACAAAAACATGGATGTCCTATTTATGAAACGGAACTTCCTTCTGCAAAATATCAAAGACACTAGCCGGAAGGCCGTTTTGAGGACTTCAGATCTGATATTTTTCAACATATACATTGTTTGAAATCAGCATGACCTAGAATGAACAAGTAGACATACTGATTCATATATCATAATTGGTGCCCTTCTATTGTGATAATTATAGCATTTTTACTGTTAAGTTGAGAAAGAAAAATTGAATTATATCTCCGAACGAAAATATCTACAAAATACAGATCACATGACAAGTTATTCTTGTTCGATTTCTGAACCTCAACCAGCCTTTAAAGTTTCAAGGTCATAACAGTTCAAACTAGACAGGTTGAGTGAAGCCAGCGCCCCCTGCAGTTCAATTTTGACTGTTAATGATCTAACCCTTCGAGTTCTTGTTGTTAGGCTAACTTATTAGAAATTGTAACAATTGCGTAGCAAGTTCTTCGAGTATTAAGGAGATTTGTGAGAGCTTTATTTCATAATGGTTCACAAGGCCGGTGTATAAGGGGTATGAGCTGAATGTATCGAAGCATGCATAGCATAAAAAGGAGCTAAACACATGAACTTAAACATAGTGTGAAGTTTTGAATATTTAAATTCAATCAATAAAAAAACGGGGAATTTCATGTATACCCCTCAAAAACATCAAAATAAAATTACGTATTTCCTCGTCTAAACTTCACAATATCATATTTACCTTTCTAAACTTCAAAAACTCATGGATTTACCCATCTTATTTTTTTTTATTAAAAGTCATTTTAAATTTATAAAATTCATATTTTACCCTTTGTATGTAACTCAGGAACATACCTCTTGGGAAGCTTTTTTCATTGCAGTTGCTAATGTATGCAGCTAATGTGTTTGTTAAGTTCGTTTGCTACTCGGATGGACCTCTTCTTGAGGAGCTTCGTCCAAAAGGGAATTTATTTCTTAAAAAACTAATGATAAAATATCTCAGGTATTCTCACAATCATAGGTATTTCTCTTAGCGCGTCAGAACAGAAGCAAAAGTCGTTGAATTGATCAGCCAATGTCTCAAATGTATAGAAGCTATCACCGAGCTCTCTTGGGTTGGGTTTGGTCTGAATACCTGTTTCCGATAAGATCAGTGGCATATATTGTCACGACCCGGGTTGCGATCTACTTGTTTAGGCTCTAATTTTCACTCCGTCAAAGTTCATTGAAAAAGACAAGCTCTTGGGGAGATGCACGCTCAGGAAATTGTTTAAAAGACATAACACTGCGACTGGGCTCCTCTTTTAATGATCTGCCCATGACTGTTAGAAGGTTATGGAAGCTGACGTGTGGATCAGCTGAGTTCAGTAATAAAGTCACGACTCATGATCTGGAGAAAATGATAAAATTCTCCAAAAAAGTTGTCGGTAAGGTATGTTCCTAAGTTATATACAAAGGGTAAAATAGACATTTTATAATTTAAAATGAGTTTTAATAGATAAGACAATAAAATAGGTAAATTTGTAAGTATTTGAAGTTAAGTAAATATGATATTATGAAGTTTAGAGGGAGAAATACGTAATTTTGATGTTTTTGAGGGGTATACACGAAATTCCCTCTAAAAAAATAAAGGATAATTGTATTACAGTTTGACTTTCTACTAAATATAAACACAACTATATCCTCATAAAGTAAATCAATTCCAATAGTAAATTCATCATTTGAAACCTATTCAACAAATTTTAGAATCACCATCACGTTGATAAGATTAGGCTTATACTAGTTCTACTACAAAAGAAACCCGAGCACCATAGAATAATACATTTGGGGAGGCACCAAACAAATTAAATATTTGGCAAACCAGCAAATTATCGCATGGTAAACTCAAATAATATTTGGCAAAACACTTGCCTAATTATAACATGGTAACACAAACACAAGAAACAATATTACGCATTGTTCAACTTAATTTAAACAAGGATCTTACATAAAACACAAATTTAAAAATCCAGTTCAATTGCAACAACAAGGTCAACTAACAAGAAAAACAAAACCCAAGTTTGATATACTGATCAAGAACAGCTAAAAGCAGTGCAGGCATCTACTTGGATCGCTGCCTCATCTTTCGGCGCTTCCTTTTCAACCTCCTCATTCTCTTCTTCTTCCACTGGTATTATTTGCAAATATCAAAACATTAAGTTTAGCAGTTGAATATAAAATATTTACCAAGAACAATATAACACAGCGTAGTAAGTAAAGACTTTTACTTTGCTAGAGAACAAGTAATGGTCAAATTATTCGGACCAAGAAAGCATAATCAAAACTAACAATATAATTTTGAACCATAATCTTAGTTCTCTTTCCAATTCACAATCATATCCAAGCTTAATTGTCAAATGGTTGGAAAAACAATGAGTTCAATTATATACAGAATAAAAATTAATTCAAGGTATTTATGGAAAATAAAGAAAAATTTAAGATGCAGCAGATAAGAGAGGGTCCATACAGGTGAGACAGAATCAGCACTTCATAAAACCCGAGTATTACTTCATTTCTAATACAAATTTCTAGAAAATAGGTAAAACTTTCATTATAGAAAAAACCAACGTTACCAAATTATTGAGTAGACTGTTTCAGACATGACTATCGTATAACAACAAAACATTTCAGAAAGCAGAATATTATCATTTTTTCAACAAAGTAAGAATGCAGAAATAAAATAACTGAAAAAATTTCCCCACCAGAAGACAAAGCGCAAAAATCTAACAGTGCTGGTAATCAGCATCCTAGGAAAACAATAATTGGTGCCTAATCAACAATTACACATCCGAAAAACTTATCTTAACCACATGCAATTATTACCTTCTCTCTAGGTTTATAAGTACAAGTGTTTAATCATCCATTTTAAATTGTATGATCAAGAAGCCTCCAAACATAATCTAATCGTAAAAAAAGATGTTGTGAAGTACGACTAACTGACGAATCTATAGGTTATATCAGCAATTCAACGTCTAATCCATAATAAATAAAATTGAAACAGAAATGATAGCGACGCTAAATGAATAAATCAATACAAACCTTCGCCCTCATAGTTAAGATCGAGAAACTTCTCTCTCGCTGTAGACCTCGCTCTTTTGCTTGCGCGCCGCGAAGTAACAGGAGAGAGATTTGTGGGAAGAGTAAATAACCAGTGCTAGGGTTTTAAAAAGAGGCTGGGTCTACAGTCAAGGGTCTGGATCTGATCACGAAAAAACGAACGCCTCACAAATAGAACTACACATCGGGTAGAGGATAAAACCTGTTTTCGGCTTACAGATTTTTAGAATAGTACTGGCCCATGGAAAAAGCCCGTTAAATTCACCGCAGTTAAGAAAACTTAAATGACAGAATTTGCCCTTGCTCTTCAATTCACCGGTTGAGGAGAAACGCGTTCAACAGGTATCGGATCAAAATGGTCCGATCCAAGCTCAGAATTGTCAACTCAATTCACGATGCATGTGTGTTGCTTCTATATTTATGCGATCAAAGGCGCACGTTTCATAAAGCGAATCGGATAATTTCGTGCAAGCATCAAACCAATATGAGTAAGATGCCCATCCGAATGGGAATTCATTTCACCTAAGGCAACTTAAATTTTGATATAGATCCGGACCGTTTAATCTGCTTTTGCACAAATATTAAAGCTACCATGCGCATTCTACCTTGGACCAACTGGAACGTATTCTGATCTGAATGTCTGGATGTAAACTCAAAATTTGAGTTACTTTAGGGCATCCAGACTCGAGCGATGGTTCGTATCTGGACTGTTGCATTTAAATTAGAGAGACTTGTTTTTTTCTTCAATGAACAGAGGAACATATCAACATAATGTTATAGATATGACAGATATACTCTCTAATCGGTATAACACTACAATAAAAATTTAATTGAATAGAGTCTATGGAAACAATTTGAAATTAAATTCTAGTTATCAGAAGTAAGATCAACACTAGGAGAAATCATTAACCGGAAAATCTTAGCCACAACTAAGCCATCGGATTTTCAGTGAAGAGCTCAGATCAAGGAGCAATAATGGAGAAAAGAAAAAGATAACGAACGATATTGAAATGGAGAAGAAAAACAGTACTCAGTAGATACTAAAACAAATCTCTTCGCTGCATGTTGCGTAGCCTCCATTTGGTGCTGAGAGGAAGTAGACGAAGGGTTAAAGAGGAGAAACAACATGACCAAATCAATTACCGTACAATACTTCCCTATTTTCGAATATTCACAGCATGATTTCCCCTTTTCATATTTGCTTATAAAGCTAACCTAACAAGTTGATAAACACTGAACTGATAGTAGTCCACATGCTCTAAAATTTCATTTACTCAGACAATACCTCGACATAGATGAAATAAACAGAAAATGCAACCATATTAACCGAATTAAAATATTACATCTTTGAAAATTTTCAACTAAAGAAATAAATTAAGGTGATGTAGGAACTCACATAACCACGTCTGACGTCTCCATGAATTGCATTTCAACAGTTGATGCAAGTTTTGATCTAAATAAGTCGCATGATAAACTAAGAAAATGATAAAAGCTTGAGAAAAGATTGGAGTTCAGCAACATCATAAAAGAAAGAGATATTGTGTTAATAATTACGAATCAGTGTTTTTTTTCTTTATTTGGTTGCAAGATGCCTCATTAAAAATTATGAAACTATGGTCGGTGATGCAAGTTTTGATCTACTAAGTGGCATGATAAACTAAGAAAATTATAAAAGTTTGAGAAAATATTGATGTTCAGCAACATCATAAAAGAAAAGAGAAATAATGTGTTAATAAATTAAGAATAAATAATTTTTTCATTACTTGGTTGCAAAATTCCTCATTGACAATTATTATAACTAGGGTTCGGGCCCAAACTCCACGGCATGTCTGATATAATTTTATGATACCATTTATTTTTCAAAAAAAGGGCCTTTTAATATAAATGTCTACAACTTATCTACAGAAATTTATATTTGATAAACAAACAGATCGAAATCCAAAAACAAATATCAGCATAAAAAGCAACAGCGCATGAGACATGAGCATCTTAAAAAAGTTCACTACAAAACTGTTTTGCATTTCTTTAGAGTAGTTCAACAAAGCAGTTAATAAGTCAACTACGCATTTTTCATCTTCAAAGTAGTTTGAAAATCCACCTGGTCACCTGTTAATGAGACCACAATTGACACCTCCATAAGGATCTAAACTCGAGCATCTGAATACAAAGAGTATCAGCTTCTCTAAATTCTAGAAATTGATAAAAAGGCTGAGGAAACACATTTTTCACCTGAAATTGAAATTTATCGATATCCAACTAAGTCTAAACAACAGCTGCAAACGAAATTTGCAAAACAGGCACCTGTACCATCAGAATTCAGAAACACTGCACCAGTCTGCTCCCAATTACGATTCATAACTACCTCAAAAATTCGAACTGGTACCGAATGGTACCACTTAGGATTTAATTTAAAGGAATAAATGAAACCAAATTTTCAACAAATTTTCATCAATTGCTCAGGGGCATCAAGATTCAGCTTAATAAAGATAGAGCTTGTATAATTTGGATCCACTAGATACTCCGAATTCAGTTTGCCATCAAATATTGACTCATCACTACTTCGTCTAGAAAAACACAATTTCATTTGCAAGGAATTTATCTGATTGTTCCACAATTTTCGGCAATGGAAAAATTTCTAGATGATTCTGATATTAAGTTTCAAAAGTAGGTTTTGATACCAAGGTGAGGAGTAAGCACTAGTTTATCTCCAAGAGGAATAGAAGGGTAGTTTCATGAATTGCTTGCTCACATTAGTCTATCTCCATTCTACTCACTCTTCTATGTTCTCCTCAAAATCTAGTTCAGAAAATTCCGATAATATAAACAGTAAATTATAAATATCAGTCACCATGAGACTGGTCTGTATTGGCATTGTAGGAGTAATGGATTTGACAACAAAATGCAACTGAAGAGAAGCAATGATGGTTGCTATAAGAAAGAAGGCAAACAAAACCTTGTTGATCAATTGACCTCCAAAATCAACCAATAACAACACCATTAAGTTGTCTGGTTACGGTCCAAGCGGACCAAGCCAATTAAACAGAGTATGACCTGAATTGAGAAGATCTGGCAAGATTGGAAGAGAAAGTTGGTGAAGTTTTGTTTTTGAAGAAACTTTTTTTTGGATGGATGAGAAGGGAGAATTGATCTGTTTACCATGTAAATTTGCAAGTAAAGGTACCTTCTGTGCCATGCAACCCTTTCAAAATTGTAAACAGAAGTGGTACTTCATTAGGCTTTATTCCATACGCATCACAGCACACAACGAGCCCATGAACAGCCAGCCACTCTACAAATTGAAACAAATAACGATCTGCAACTAAATAATAGCGGAATCAATTCATCGAATGAACACACCCCTTTTTTTTTCTCCATCAGCAAGAGAACGTATGAGAATAAAAAGAACCCCATGGACACTGCAGCTGGACACCTGCAAATTCCCTCTCCGCAAATAGTCATCTGAGAGCTTTGCATGGCAAGATAACAGCCAATGGATCAAGATTGTGCACCAAATCTCATCAACATCCAAGAGCAGAGCAAATCCAGTCAATGCAAGCGCTCTTTCATCTTCTGCTGTTCACCACTCTTTACAGGGTTATAGATACTATTGAAAATATCTTTTATTCAATTGTTTCCTCTTACAAAGACAATGCACTAGCTATAAATTTTCCATCATGTTATTTTTATTGTGGCTGCTACGGAAAAATCAAAATAGCCAAGTTTATTTATGTTAAAATAAAAAAGAATGACAACGGATTGCAAACAGTAGCAGGGTCATTTTTATTCAGCAAGGTCATTTTTATTCATAAAATTGATAGCAGTGTTCTACAAAAAATTATGTTGTCCAACACCGCATGATCCGCACAAAATATACATGTGGTATTATCACATTGCAAATATCAAATTTTAAAATTAAAAATTGCTGACAAAACCCAAGCCAATGTCGACAAACAAATTCATCAAATATATCCCAACCCTATTATCAAAAGTGGCCTGTTTAACCCCATCACTCGGATATGCAGTTTCTAAAGCATACCAAACTAGAAAGATCAGTCAAACTGGCCAATTCAATCCATATTGGATAACACTTGTCAGCAAGGTTAGTCATTCCACAAAGATAACACCCCCTGAACAGTGCGCCCAAATTTTTTTTTTTTTTATCCCCACAGTATCAGAAGATGTACAAGTAGCACAAGAAACAACAACCAAAGTTTCAGATAAATAGAAACTATCATTAATCCAAGTCAAAATTATGCCTTGCATAACCTAAAAGGTTATATGATCAAAACAAAACAGTTCATTTGCATAAAAAAGGAACTATTAATGGAAAACCAAAATCTGAGACTTCAAAGTAGAGTAGTCTACTTGGAGCGCTGCCTCATCTTTCGACGCTTCCTCTTCAACCTCCTCATTCTCTTCTTCTTCCACTGAACAAATTTTAACAGCAAACAAAACAACAACGTTACTTTTGCATGGCACAAGATTCTATTCAAATTTGAAAAATAATTGAAGTGCCGGAAAAATCTGAAGTACAACATAACACTCTTCAAAATAATATATAATGTAAATTCTCTACAGCAAAAAACATAACACATGAACTAATGAACAGTAGTTCTACTTGTTTAACAATCAATCTTTTGGGTAATATTAGGCAAGCATCAATGGCATACTTTGTGAAAAAAAAAACAGGTGCAGCAAGCAATATAATACTTTGTGCTTTTTTTTTTACAAGGTTCATTCCAACTTCCAAGGAACAATTCTACATTGTCTGTATAAAACCCCACAACCATCATCACTTATATATATAAAAAATATATATATAAAACCTTCCACATCATGTACAGAGAATTTCAAACTTTCATACAAGGACCACATTACCACAAAAAGAGACACAAGTCCACACTTTGAAAATAACAAAATTGGGAAATAATTATGGTAATGATTACAAGGAATTTTAAACATTATGGCATGCTCTTAATGTCAATTGTTACAAAATCCTACACGGCTTGGAAGTTAAAAGAATCCAACCAAAACAAATCCCTCAGAAAAAAAAAAAATCATAGTCTTCTAAGGGTTATGTGCGTAGCAAATCACTACTATTGGGCTCCACACTCTTCGAAGATATTACCATCATTTAAGGCAGCTAAAAAAATGGGCAATTTCTGAAGTACCATAGAAAAATAGGCAGATATCCATTCATACTTCCCGATATTCATAATTCCGGTACGAAATTTACTACCATATATTATTTATCAAAGAAATCCCATGGTCATACAAGAAGCCTAAATACCAGAACCTTAGATTCAATTTATCCATTCTAATAAGCAATCAAAAGTCTAAACGCCAATCAGTAATCCGATTGGATTATTTGTAGAAAACTAACCTTTGCTCTCATCGTCTCGAAAGATACTTTTGAAGCTCCTTTCTCTTCAACGTGCCGCCAAAGGAGAACGAAGTTAGGGTTTGGTAGATGAATTATATAGGAACTAGGGTAGAAGACTCGGTATGTCATCAACGGTTGAGATTTTATCATCGTTAGTTAACCCTTGCCTCGGTGATTCATTATTGGGCCGGGCTATAGACCAAGAGCCCATCTTTTAGAAAACCCAAATATATGGTCTATTGAGTTTAACCAAAATAGGCCATGGAGCATCGTGACCCGATGAAATAAAATGTATGAAAAATATTCTGAGAAACTATGTTTTCGGACCTCAGGCAGCTAACAAGCAAGAGTCGAGTCCAGCTAGGCAAAGCTCAGAATCAGTTAGAACGAGCTGAGTACTAGCCAAACTAGTTTTTAGCCAAGCCGGGCCAGTTTATTCATGCTGTGAACCGCATATAAAAATATTTTATTTTCTTCTTGCAATGAGCTTTATACTCTAATTATAAGTACAAAGAAAAATAGTGAAAGAGTCGGCAAAAAGCTTCATCTTCTTCTTGCAATGAACTGTACCAGTTCGAGCCAAACTGAGTCAAGCTTAAGCTCGTTAATAATGGGTGATGTCAGAATTAAATAAGCTAATTACAAACTATTTTTGAGCAGACCTTGAACGAGCCACAAGCTACGAGTTTTTTTCTAACACTACGTTTCAATCGCGTGAAGATAATATAAATTTGGGGCCCTGAACTAATAATATCTCGCAAAAAAAAAGATTCTTACTGTGTTCATACATATGGAGTTGAACAGCAAAAAGAAAACGACACTGAACTTTCGCATCTGATAAAGTGACAAGAGTTCAGTACAACCAAGAAAAGGATGGATGTTATCTCTACCAGAAACCTTATACCAGGGAACAAGTTTTGTTAAATCACTCATCTTTTCTTATCAGGGTTTTACTTGTACTTGAAATCATTGAAAACGTATCAACTAACTTTAATTCTGCATTCCTTGTCTGTGACTCGACTAATGATTTTTCTTCTAAAATCTTCTTGTGCAATTTCATTTTAAATCCTAGATCATTTGATTATTATGACATCAATCTTTGATCGGGTACCACTTCTGTAGAACTTATGCCCTTAATTATCAAAACTATGGCTTAAAAAAACATTAGTGTTTAGAGACAAGCAATCAGTATTACTTGTGCACTTATTTAAACCAGATTCTGGTATACTACTTTTAATTTTCTGTTACCATCATCAAAGAAACTTGTAATTGAATTAAATTGCCAAGAAAAACTGCGCTGGTTGTATATATATGCAAAGTTGCGTAAGCTCAACAAAATTTGACGACTCTCGAACAATCTCTGAGATGTGATTTCAGCTTTAATTATATGTTTGAGATGCTAAAGATAGACATACTTATTGGCTAATGGTATATGTGGTAGTTGACGATGTAACCTTAAACCCTAACTGTGAATAATGACTTAAATGAAGTCGTAGCATCTAAGTAATTCGTGATATAATCTTGTGGTCATAATTTCGCAAGCGGACTAGAAACAATTTAGTTGAATTTACTATAACCGTTATATCATACCTTTTAGCAAAATTATTTACCAGCAACTGTCGTGCTAAGAGAGGCGATCAAACAAAATATTTGTCTTTTTTACGAAATTTCCCTTTGGTTTTTAATTTACTAATTAAGGCCCGCGTCTTACAAGTAAAGAGTTAGTAGAATTTGAATTCTGCATTGCAGAATTGTAGAAGGAAATTGAGGGAATCATTTTCAAACAAAAAGACAAAATTTATCCCTCTTGTCACGCTACCTTTTACATCATGTGTTGTCAATTAAAAAAAAAAAAATACATCCCATATCAGCATGAGATAATAATAATAATTTTTAGTATCATTTTTTATTATTGCTGTTATTATTACCATTACTACTATTATTATCATTATTTTTATCATCACCATTGTCATTATTGTTGTTATTTATTTTTATTATAAGTAGTGCTAACATTATAATTATTTATACATATATTACCATTATTCTTAATATTCAAACAATAAAATAAATCCGGATTATAAATCTTCCGTATCAAATATATTAACTCAAAATTAAC
Source organism: Carex parvula (assembly GCA_025461045.1). Taxonomy (NCBI): domain Eukaryota; kingdom Viridiplantae; phylum Streptophyta; class Magnoliopsida; order Poales; family Cyperaceae; genus Carex; species Carex parvula. Next base: position 542,558 of record JAJGRW010000763.1, read on the forward strand.
ATAACAATATTTGTTATGCTCTCATTGAAAATCTTTATATTTTCATACACCAAGCGAACGTGACAAAAGAAATGTATAGATATTTGTTGGTGGGAAAATGCGCGCACAGACCGCACCTGACCGATGACTTTACTTGCTTCAGAAGAGTAGAATTGAAAAGAGAATGGAAATGAATGAGCACTCTGCAAAGGGAAGCAGAGATTAGCGCTACATTAATTAGTGACGAAACTGTTTACCTCCAAATTATAATATAAGATCACTGTGCTGAGGTGAACAAAAACTTGTGTCTCCTTCTCTTCCATTTCTATTAATGTCGTTTCACCCCTGACTGAAAAACACAGCCTTAGGAGATTCAAATTCGGAACCTGTCTCTTCTGAGACTGGCCTCAGCTGTTAGAAGCCTCAACTAGAATTTTAGAAGGTCCTTCCTGTCCACACCACCAATAGTCATACACGATTATGTACGCTGCTTCCTTTTAATCAGTTTTGCTTATAACGCCCCTGGATATTTATTAATTACAAAAAATCTTCAACAGATTATGATTTTAATTATTTATATTTATAACGCCCCTGGACGACTAATTAGTTTCTTTGATTCTATATCAAATCTTTATGAGCTAAATGAATATAATATTGAATATATTCTGCAGATGTCTTGATAATATTTTTTTAGCTCTTTAATAGTCAGCCCTCGAATATAGTAAGTATTCGTACGGCAAAGAAAACGTTGATGTTAGGGGTGCTATTGAGACGGGTAAGATTCGGATACTATTATATTTGAATTCGTATTTTAAAAGTATTCGGGTTTAAATTTCAATCTATATATTTATAATTTTCAAATTATATCGGATTTGGATCTAGATTCATTACCTAATAGTAGGCATTTTGGGTCTAGTATTTCGGTTTCGAATAAATAGGTAAACCATAATTTGTGTGTGAATTATCGGGTCTAGTCCGACTTCGAAACAGGTACATGTTACAAGCATTTGAGGAACCATTTATTCTTAAATATAATTATAATTTCTTAAATATCTCACATTATAGTATTAAAATAGAAATTAAAAACTGCTCCAAAATTAAAATTAAAATATTTTTCTTATTCATAATAATATAAGAGCAAATTTAGCGTGTGTTGTGCTCACCAAAAGAGTTTGGTGAGTACAACTCCAAAAACATGTCGGATTGACTTCAAGTGACGAATTCAAGCCGTTGAAATCTATCTATTTTCTGAGTGATGCATGAATGTGCAAAATCTTGAAATTTTCGAATTCATTTAGTACAAAGTCAAGCGGTAAAAAAATAAACTTTTTATGAGTTATTTATAAGTAATTTTATGCATTTATTTTTTATCATTTTTTTTTACCGTTTGAATTTGTACTAAATGAATTCGAAAATTTCAAAATTGTGCATGTAAATGCATCACTCGTGATGAATTTCAACAGTCTAAATTCATTAGTTGAAGTCAATGTGATATGTTTTTAGTGTTTTGTTCACCAAACCCGCTTAGTGAACATAACACACACTAAAATGTGTGCTCTATTACGTGAAATTCCCCTTTTTTATCTTTTACATTATTACTTGTTCTAAAATTGTAAAAAAAAAAGAATTTGTCACCGGATGATCTATATGAAAGTATTTTTTTTCTGTTTTAAACAATACGTACCACAAATGACACATTATATGATTCCTCCTTATAAAATAATATCGACAGATCGATGCTTTCATCTTTTTAGCATAGTATAACAAATGTTTTAGATCTTGAACACAAGTCTAAGCTTTTTCATGATTTGTCTATTCTAAATAAAAGAAATCTATTGGTGAACACTAATGAATAATCTTTTCTGTCCAATAACTAAGTGATGACACATGGCCCTATGGTCCATGAAATTTGATGCTGACACGAACTTATTTCTTCAGCATAATAGAGCACACATTTTAAATCTGTAACTATTAAAATATGTAGTGATAAATTTATTTTCTGAAATATGTTTAATTAATTATATTTGATATTTGACATCATACGTAATTTAGCTTTTGATTAAGTAGCTAATAGCTTGGTTGCTTAAGATTTATTGAAAAGTCTCTACTATAATGGTTTTGGAGCTTTGCACCAAAAACATACATGCATGTTGAAGAAAAATAAAAAAATGTAAATTGATATACAAGTTAGAATACAACGTTAAAAATTGCATAAAAGTTTTAGCAGAGGATATATAGTAATTATTTTTTATTCATCTAATGAGATAAACCCCACTCATTGATGAATGTTTATTCATTAAAAACTGAATAATTTTCAATCGTGTGATTTAAATCTGATAATATTTATGATTGATCCAGCGATTGAAATACTTGCATGACTTAGCTTGCCTTGATGGCATTGACGCTCGACAATTATTATTATTTACTAGTATCGTACCCGTGCGTTGCAACGGGATATTATAAGATTGAACATTAATATTGAACAGAGAGATAAATAATAAATAACAAGTAAAATAAACAATAACAAATGACTGTTTTAATTCAACAACCTTTTGTGCTTGTCAGTGCATACACATTTTTTTTTCAAACAATTATCTACAACACAATTGAAAAATATATACTAAATTTTAAGTTGAATATGAACTAATAATTGTTTTATTTCTTCATTCAATACATATGGTAAAAAAAATGTTCTTATTTATTCAATTAATAATGTCATGGGAAGGTGGTTTTTCTTACTATTTACACTAAGAAAACAAAGACAAAATTGTTTGATCTACAACAAACAGATCAAATATAACATGGAAAAAAAATTCTTGAAGTATCATTGCCAATGTGATCCTTTTCGATGTAGTCCAACATTTCTGAAAATAAACAAACAAAATATGAAAAGTAGAGCTCTATGATTCATAATATGTGACAATTACATTTATAAAAACTGACACAAAGGCTATTTTTTTTCTGACACTAAATAATAAAAAAGTTAAATTCCTATGTTGAACTTTCATAAAGCAAAAGTACTGTTCACATGTCTCATTTTTTTTCCATCTCCAGCTTATTTTGTGTGGTAAATTCTTTTTCTCCACTGAGTCCATCTTCTCCTATAGTAACTGTGCAATATAGCTCAACAATTGACTTGTAGTGTGCTATTATGACATCTTCATGTCACTAAAAAATAACAATTAAGACACCTTCGGTTGTCATAGAGCAACTGACAAGCTATAAAACCGTGTAGCAGGAAATATAATACGGGAATTTAAAGTGATTTTGGAAACAACGAGATGAAGAGACTGAATTTAAGGGTTTACACTAGTAAAAAAAACAACACTATTCTCTATATTGAAATTCTTACTTGACGGTGAACATAATCTATAGATAAAAAAAAAGATTTTGAGATTAGCATACCATCTAAAGGGGTTTCAATGAGATGAATTGAAATAAAAAAATAAGTTGAATTTATTTACCGATCCAATGAGTTTCTCAGTAACTCTAGCTTCACCAAGAGAACACTAAGGTTTTTTTTATTAACCCAAGTAGATATTGATAATTTCCTGAGTGAGATCACGGATGCAATAACACCAGAGTGATATCAATGTCTTCATTTCTTGAATTTCAATATTTACTATGATATCAATATTTCGGAGAAAATTATGATATCAATATCGGATCAATATAATAATGGTCCTATCAAATATTTTCGTATTTGTGAAATTATTTAGGAATTTTGATATTAAAAAATTCTCTGATATAATATCAAATATATCAATGAAAATTCATTAATCGTGAATTTTTTTTTTCCTTACTCTCCTTTTTTTTAAGTTCTCTTTTGATTCTGATATCATAATTTCACGATTAAGGAATTTTCATTTTAAGGAAACAAAATATCGATTTCCATTATGCTCAATTGAAGAAGGAGAATAAGGAATCATATTTCTATTGTCTACATAATTGGATGTAGGGGGAATAAGGAAATATATTTTCCGTAGATAAATATCATTAAAAACTGAATTGCCTCAAATTTAGTTGTAACATATAGTGTGGCGAGTCTTCTTTTAACTAAATTTAAACTTCTACACATAAAAGAGATGCATTTAATCAAAAGATGACAGATTATGTGATTGGAGGGCTGATATTAAATACTAAATTTTATCTTTCAATCATAGCCGTTGGCGGATCAGGACATCAACGCGCTTAATATAAGAATGGAGATAGATTTATTATGCGAAAAAAAGTTACAAATTATCTAGCGTCAAGGGAAAATCAAACCCGAGTACTGAGTCAACAGACACATAAGCCTTACCACTAAACCACTTCGTTTTTCTTGTTTGAAGCTAGCAGCTAATATACTTACTATATACTTAGATTATCCTGAATTTTTTATATATTTAATTTATATAATACAAATGTTGAATTAATAATATATATAATATACGTATCGTATCCTTGATTTTTGAAAATTGCCATATCACCGTTTCCGTATCGTATCCGATACGATACCCGTACCTGTATCGATGCAACATAGATTTATAGTGAAGTGCGGATTATGATTTTTGTAGCATTGATGTTTCTCTGACGAACGGGGTAGGGTTGGCAAAACAATTTGTACTCATGGCTTGCTCGAGATCAGTTAGGAAATGGTTTGTAATTATGTCGTTCGATTTTCACTTGATCGTTATTAGCGAGTTCAAGTTTGACTTAACGTACTCTCACTTGCTCTTTCCATGCACTTACCCTTGCAAAAAGGCAGAAATAAATTATTTCCATAAGCCTACCATACAAATACTACTGTTGCTAATACGCTCATTGGAAATACTAAGTATGGAAGTATTTTCACAGATATCGTTGAAAATACTTTTTTTCTGACTTTTTCTATGAGACTACCCTTGAAAATAGCACTCATGAAACGCGGGCCCCATATATGTATTTACAAGGTTAGCGAACATGGGCCATCTGATTGTTTCTATACATTAATATTATTTGTATGGGAAGATAATTTTTGTTGTTCCATGAATCATTATTTCTAAGGATATAATTTGTAGTTTGTGTATGCTCCGAAGTTCATAATATTTGTATGGATATATCCATGCAAATAATGAGCCTAATTGACATTATATAAGCATTGCCCTAATTCCACAATTCTCCCTGTACCAACCTAGTACCAACTCAAATATACAGACATGTCACTGTATCCAGAAAGTCAACATTTTTAATAGTAGCCCCATGGAAATAATGAGTCCTTTTAGATTATTTCCATGGGCATGGTGGTCGAGTATTTACATGAACATTTATTATAAAAGAATATAAACATAATCAATAAAACATTTACATTGATAAACCCATGGATAAATATGTCTCACTACTTTAGACCTATGTTAACCCGATACTCCATATAGAGTTCCATACCTATATCGGGTGCGTATCGAAAATCGATACGCGTCCGATACGGCCCCAATACACCAGCTGACATATCAAATTAGGTGGTGCATCCTCAACCATCTACGCCACAACCTGTTGGGACAGTGAACCAACCTTCTCATGTAGAAGCGATTGTAAGATCAAACACTAACACGTCATAGCCGCTGAAAGACTTCGTCCATCCACAAGATCTAAAGGATCAAAGTAGCGTCAAGATGCCCAAGATAGAGGCAAACAACTTCGACATTAAGAATTCCTACATCAACCTGGTGAATAGGAGTATCTTTTAAGGAAGATCAGATGAGAATCCTCAGATCCACCTCAACAAGTTCAAAAAACGCTTGCAACGCGATCAAGGTGAATGTAGTCACACAAGCTGACCTCCAACTTCACCTATTCCCATTCTCCCTAGGAGAACAACCGGAATCATGACTTGAATCATTGGAGGCCAGCTCAATCACAAGTTGGGCTCAAATGACAAAAGCCTTCATCGCTAAATACTTTCCACCCGCCAAAACTGCACAATATCGATGCTACATCACTTCTTTTTCGCAGAAGGATGGAGAAACTCTAAGCGACTCATGGGAACGTTTTTAGAACCTTGAGAGCGAATGTCCATACCATGGACTGGAGAAGTGGCTCACGCTTCAATCCTTTTACCACAGATTACAAGTCTATGCAAGACAGGCAATGGATATCAACTGTCGGAGGGTCTTTCATGAACCTGAATGCCGAAGAAGCCGAGAAAACTATCACCGACTTGTGCCAAGGTCAAAACTATTTTGATATTATAATGAAGCGTAAGAAGTACCGCAGTTGACAAGTTGAAGTTAGTACCAACACCGCTATAGACGCTAAAGTTGAAGCCTTTCACGAGTAAGAAGAAGAGAATGTGGTAGATCGAAACGTCGCATTAGATCTAGAAGCAGATGCAAGCCGTATGAAGTACCAAGTTAATTACTAGCATTGCCTGAAATTGTCTATGCGGTGACCATGCCATATCAGCAGACAACTGAGCCACCTGCACGCGAGATTTCTGCACAGCCTACAGACAGTGCGGTATCGCTTACACTGCATGCGGCTATCCCGACACCACACGAAGACAGGCAGCAAGGCCAGGCTGAAACAACCCCTACGACATCACATCACACATGACGCATGCGGCCTCAGCCTATGCCACAGGCTTTCCAGATCGCGACCAATCTGACTTGTTCAGCCACCGCGAATAGCGCAGATCGACCACTGCCTCTGAACCTGATACTTCCACAAGACCATATCATCCTCACCAGTTCCCAGCCATGGAAGAACTCATAGGAATCAAGCACAGGCTTGAAAGCCTAGAGTTTCATAAAGCTCTCATGGTCAACGCGAACGAATTTGTCAGGAGCTATGGTGCCAAAGAAGGTTCGTCCTTTGACGGCATGCCTCGTCAATTCTGACTGTAAGTTCTGACCCAGGGTTCAAGATCTTCTCCGAAGATTTTACCTTTGCATTGGGGCGATGCACGGTTTAAGCTTGGGGGAGGGGATTGAACCCTTGTATCTTAGGTTTTAGGGTTATTTTTTTTAATTTTTAGGGTATAACTAGGCTTTTTACCTGACCACGAATAGGGTTTGCATAACTTAATTGATGAGATTGCAAGGTTGTCAGGATGTTACCGAAGTTATAAAAATAGAGTCTTGCATAATTGAACTTAATTGTTTGAGATTGCATAAAGTGTAGGTTAGGTAGAGTCCACACATGAAAACACACGAAATTTTGAAAATTTTCAAAAGCATTATACCTATACAATTTTGTTGAGACAATTCCTAAATGAAAAAGTAGCATAGTCTCCAAGACACTTGATTGAAATTTTGGATGTGGAAAGGCTAAGGCTAACAACATATTGATTGAAAAAAAAAAAATTTTGAAAGATGATTTTTGTTATGCATTATGTAAGCAAAATTTCCTTAAAGTTGGGAATATTTTCTAAATACATCCTAAGACCCCAATAATTTGGCAAAAGTATAAAAGATAATTTTTAGATATATATATATATATATATATATATATAGAGTGGCTAATATCAAAACGTTTGTTCCTAACCTCCGGTGCAACCATGTTGTTTTTGGGTTTTCAAAGTCCAAACGGTCGATCCAAACCATCCAACATGTTCTCTATATTGAAATGTGCTTGGAGACTAAATTTTATATTTTTTGGAATTTTTTTGCTATTTATTAAGCCACTTTGAAAATTGCTGATCACATGGTCCAGAATTTAGTTGCACTGTTTTTACTGTTCACCCAAATCAGCAAATTTCAAAGTGGCTTAATAAATAGCAAAAAAATTTCAAAAAATGTAAAATTTGGTCTCCAAACATATTTTAATATAGATTTAACATCTAACGGTTCGCATCGACCGTTTGAACTTTGAAAATCCGAAACAACTTGGTTGCACCGGGGGCTAGGAACAAACGTTTTGATATTAGCCACTCTATATATATATATATATATATATATATATATATATTTAAAAATTGTGTGTATTCATAGTAGATGCAACTAGTACTAAAAGATGACATAAAATGAGTCCCACCAAAAATCCAAAAATAACAATTATTAGAAGATGACGCAAAATAGGTCCCACCACCGTGTTTCAATTTGAGATTCGATGAAATCCTTAGGTGCATTCGGAACGCATAACCTCTCGTTTGCATCTATGCACTAGAATAATCACCCAATGAAATCCTTAGGTACATTCGGAACGCATAACCTCTCGTTTGTATCTATGTGCTAGAAGGGTAAAGCCAAATTGAGTAAGGTGTATTTACTTTCTTGCAATTTACTTTTATCAATAAAGTTGCATTCTACTAACACACTTAGTCTATAAAATTTTAGCTCAAAGAATGGATCAAAAAATTCAAATGATGAAAAATGAGTATTGATTGATTTTAAGATTTCTTTTACCATGATAATGTTAAGACGGGTTGTCTTTAAAATATTTCTAAATAAAATCAAAGTGTTGTGAATGCAAAGGTTTTCATTTTCTAAGAGTTTCACCAAGTACAAATATTAGGAATTGACTAAAACATTTTTGTATTAGGATAATTCTTAGAAAATTTATCAATATTTCAAAAATCTTATTCCAGGGCCAATTTTTAGCCAACCTACCTAAGTAGCTTCGCTTATTTTGTTCGAGGACGAACAAAAGTTTAAGCTTTGGGGTGTGATGAAGCCAAAACATATAGCGAAAATCACTATATTTTCTTCCAAAAAATAGCGAAAAGTGAATGCAAAGTAGCCATTTTCCCGATTTATTTACCGCAAACGTGTTTTTAGGTCTTTTTGGCAGATTTTTGAGGAAGTTGCATATTTAGGCGAAAAATAGAGCAAAAGTGTCATATTTAGGTGATTTTCGAAGATAGCGTCAAAACAGGGTATCGCATGGAGCATGCAACACCTCACACAAAGTGCACAACATGCAAAATGACAGAAAATACAAAAAATCTGCTAGGTCAGAAAGTCGTGCGGCCTCCTCTATGCCGCATGCGGCATAACCTTAGGCCGCACGATCCGTGGACTCAATCCGTGGACTATTTCCTTTGGATCAGATCATCCACCGTTGATGCTATTTTTGACATAATTCTTCTAGAAGGACGCGATTGCTTCAGAACCAAGCTCTTACAGCTATTTTTGGCTTCATTTATCCAAACTTAAAGTGCACTCCAAGTTTCCATCACCTCCACTACTTCCACTAGTCCATCTCTCATATTATGAAGGCTATAAATACCCCTCTTGTAATAAGTTCAGTGTGGGTGTTTAATTGTGTTAAGTCCATAGAATCGAGATTAGTAAATTTCATTGCTAGGTTAGGTTAGAGAGTACTTAGAGAGAGAAAGGTAGTTATCGGAAGCAAAGCATGAGAAGAAAGTGTCATCTGGAGACAGAGGTTCATCCATCTTCAATTGAGTTGTAAATTATGTTCTCTTTATTTTAGTCCTTTTATTTTGCCATGGCCATGAGAAGCTAAACTTCTCATCTCTAGAGTGAGGGTTGTACTCGAATTCTTAATTATATTTTAGTATATGTTTATGTTTGTTTATGTTGATTTGAGTTTCCTTTATTACTTTGAATTCTTTTTATTAAGTCATTGCGTACATAGTTCTATCTATTATATGTCAATGACCATCCACATACCAATAGGTGTTTAGTCATTGCATCCTGGTGTGAGTAGAATAATACATGTAAGTACTATAGGCACTTTGGCTAACTAGACTTGGAAGCGGTTCAAATACAAGGGTTAGAACCCAGTGGGCTCCCTTTGGCAAGATAACATAAATTGTACATTTAGATTATATTAAAAAGCACTTAGATTAGGTAGGGTCTTTGGGATTTTCAACTACGGGGTAGTATAGGGATATATAATTACGTACCTAAAATACTTTAGTCTTGGTAGCCCAAAAGCCGATCACAAGATCAGAAAACCTTTCAAATCACATAAGCAAAAACCCAGCAAGCCATGCGGGTAGTGATAGTACTGTATGCGGGGTAGCTGTGAGACAATCTAGACCGCATGAGACGTAGAGAGACGTCGAAATTTATACTTTGCATAATTAAGAAGGAGAGAACCTGAACCCTAGAGGCCCTCTATTTACTGTTTAATTCTAATATTAGCACAATTAGCGCCACCACATCAAACTTTTAAAACCCCCCCCCCCCGATAATCTAGACTAGTGAAAAGTGTTTAAATCTAATACAGTATCCCTGTGGATCGACACCACAATCATACTACACAGTAGGATCATGCGCTTGTGATCTGAACGTAAGTAGAAATTAGGATTTTTAAATCTTTAAAAGTAGTAGTACCATTTTGGTCTATCAAGTCACACGGCTATAAGAAGGGAGCACTAAAGTAGATCTCCACACTATAGAACAACAAAGCAACACTCTAACTAAATCTAGAAGTATATTAGTTAAGTGGATTTGAGATTATCAAATGAGTATTGAAGTTTTAGCTCTCTCAAAGATGAAAGCTATCAAGAATACAAAATAAGTGTGTTTTGATTTTGAAATTTAGAGGCGGCTAGCTCAAATTTGAAGTTAGAGTATTAATTCTATTTATAAAGGGAGTTTCAAATCTAGATATTTGAACTGATCTGTTCAGTACGGTAATCTTCCAGTTGAATGGATAGTTCAAATAATATTGAAATTAGGATTTTCACCTTTTTGAACTATATACTAATCGTTTAGTATGTTTATGTCCGTACAGAATGAATAGTATATTTCATCTCAATTCTGTGTAACCTGAGTAGCATACAGTACAGTTAGCATCCGTTCAGAACGGAGACAATATGGGGAGTTCCTTGATGCTACGGAACATTCTATTCTTAATGATTGCTAATCGAAATAATTATTCCGCTCTAACATGCTTTGTTATCTATCCAGTACCATTCAATACATTCAGTACTGAACGATTTGCTTCTGTACCGAACAGACAGTTCTAGAAATCAACAATCTCAAATATATTTTACTTCTCTTTTTGATATTATAATTTATAATCTTAATCTTCGTGAAGTCTTGTTGATTTTCTTATTTCTTCAAACTTAATATTGCAATTATAATGTTCTTGAACCTACAAACTCAGTCATACAAATTAGTCAAACAGTGTAATTAGAAGATTGCATAGAACAACATTGTGCTCATTCTCTGTTTGAGTTGTTTGTGCTCCTTTTTCTTTGGGCCATTGGAGTGTTGTCTAGCCAGATCCAACTTGTATTCCTTTCTTGTTGGGTAATAGAAAGGCGCGCCAGTCACAGTGCCCTAGAGACAGACATTTAGCTTCCGAACTCCGTAACATCTCCTGTGTTAACTTTCTCAACTCTAACTATTTACTTTACCTGTATGATTATATTATAGACTCAGATACCTTGAAAAGGGGAAACTCCTTGTCCGAGGAAGAGGAGGATGAGGATCCTACTCTTGGTTTAGAAGAGTCGGATATAAAAGAATACCTCTAAATGATGGAGGAAATCCGAGCCATTGATCCCCTCTTTTGCCTCTATTTTTGTTTCAGAGGCTCATTCCCAAAGTGTCTCCTCTACTTCACATGGTTTACTTATGGTGATTGATACTAATCGGATCTTATTGTGCTTTGTGCTTATGTTTTGTATGTTTCTAGTGGTATCCTACAAACAGTTAGTTATTCAAAAATTTCGGGCTTGTTTGATGTTTGTGGTATTTTGTAATACTTGCCTTGCTGACTAGTACGTTGTGAGTACCGTCCATTTTTTGTAAAACATTGCATATTATTTTCTAATGAAACCGGTGGGTTTTATCTACTTTTGTCAAAAAAAAAAAACTATTAATTTTATTGCACATCATTTTACGAGTTCTTGATTCCGTCAAGAACTACATACTTACACATACTTGCACACAAGATTTACTTAAACCTTAATATCTAAGCGAATAGGGTTAAAAATTTAAAAGGTCCATATTCACCCCTACCCTCTAGATACTGTTAGGGACAACATTGATTCATGAGAGAGAGAGAGAGAGAGAGAGAGAGAGAGAGCTAGAGTACTGAGTTTGTGGCTACTGAATTGATATATGAGTCCAGGTGGATCTTATGTGGCTCGATTTTACTAACTCGAGTTGCTAAATAAATAAGTTGGAGTCAATTCAAACTCAATTTACGAGCTTAACGAGTCAGCTAATTCAAGTTAGTTAAAACCTGAGTTAGTAACGAATAAATTATTAACAAACTAATACTGAGCGAGTCACGAATTAAGAACTTTTTGTACAGTCCTATAAACAATAAAAGACAAAATTATAAAAACGAAACAATTATTGCAAAAAAGAAAGAAGTAATTATATATATATATATATATATATATATATATATATATATATATATATGAGACATATCTTACATAAAAATGAAATTAGGCTAGTTTGTTCTGGTGTCTACTATCAATAAAATTTGGAGGCGTGATCTCCATTTTTTTAAGTGTAAGTTTGAATAATATCATTAATTTCGTAATTAGTTGTTGGAGAAGTTTTCAAAATATCATGTATATTTATAAACCTTCTAAGGAAATTCTTTAAGTTCGAAGTTATGCAAGTTTCAACATATTTTCGTGCGAACAGATTTTAAAACGGATTAGATACTCTTCGAACCAATCAAATTCAAAAATAAATTTGATGCTCATTGGATCTATTCCTATTTTCTACATCATTCGCCCGCTTCATGATATATTCGGCCTTTGAACGTTTGTTAGCTAGATTCAGATCAAATTTCTTCAAATTGGTCCACTCCAAAAATTAATTTAAAATAAGTGGTAATTTTACCACGCAAATAAATTCAACTTTGCACAATTGATCCAAAAGAATCGGTAATGAATGATGCAAGACCAAAAGAATTTGAATGACCCAAGATGACCGACCTTATATTTCTAAAACAAGACTGATAAAACCATTTACAGCGGTTTGGGTCGGGTGAGGGAATTCAGATGCAGTGAAGTAATTTAATTTTTGGGTTTTAGATTGGGACCGTCCGATTTGAATCCACGACAATATATTCTAAAGTGGAGCGCACATATTTCAGCGATGGATTTGAATTCCGAAACGATTCCGAGAGACAGATTCGAATTGGACGGTCCCGATTCAAAACCTAAAAATTGAGTTACTTTAGGGGATCCGGACTCCAGGTCAGGTGGTGGCTACGCTGTCTCTGTCGACCTAACAGTCCTTTCTTTTGGTAATTAATTTAATACCTAATTCTTTCTTTTCTTAATTCCATTCCGTAGGACCTTATGGCTAAACTTTGCTTTACTTCTTTTCAAATCACAATCATTGGTGTCTTTCCGCTTAATTTTGTAGCCCTAGGGAACCGACATTTTTATTAATATCTAAGTTAATTACAAATTAATAATTATATCCAGAACCGCTGTGTTTTGCTAAAAATGTCCAAACTGGTCACAAAATGGCCGGTTTCTTATTTTTTTTTACCATATATTTAAATAGAAACTTTCATATTACAATAATCTATTATGATAAAAAAATAAAATGTTATGATAAAATTTTATATTAAAATATTAATTCAACATCTCAAACCATAAACTTTCTATTATTTTAATATAAAAAGCAAAAATGTCAAACGGAATTGTTGAATTGTTGAATCGTTTTCTAATATTTTAACATTTTTCATATTAAAATAATCTATTCAATCTTTCAAATAAGAACTCTTCTTGTAAAAAACAAAATGTCATGATGAAATTTTATATTAAAATATTAATTCAACATCTCAAACCATAAACTTTATATTATTTTAATATAAAAAACAGAAGGTCAAACGAAATTGTTGAATTGCTGAATCGTTTTCTAATATTTTAACATTTATTATATTAAAATAATATATTCAACCTTTCAAATAAAAACTCTTCTTGTAAAAAACATAATGTCATGATGAAATTTTATGTTAAAATATTAATTCAACATCTCAAGCCATAAACTTTATATTATTTTAATATAAAAAACAGAAAGGTCAAATGAAATTGTTGAATTGCCGAATCGTTTTCAAATATTTTAACATTGATTATATTAAAATAATAAATTCAACATTTCAAATAAGAACTCTTCTTGTAAAAAACAAAAAATGTCATGATGAAATTTTATGTTAAAATATTAATTCAACATCTCAAACCATAAACTTTCTATTCATAGGGTTAATTACGGGTAAAAAAAATAGAAAACCAGCTACAAAATGGCCGTCTTCTGGGGAAGAGAAAACCGGCCATTTGTGACCGGTTTGGACATTTTTGGCAAAACCCAGCGGTTAAAACTGCGTATAATTATTAATTTGTAAATAACTTTGGATATTAATAAAATGTCGGCCTAGGGTAGGGCTGCACAAAAAATTCGTAGTTCGTAATTCGATTCCAGTTTGATTCGAAAAAGTTCGTAAAAAATTAATTCGAAATTGAGTTCATTCGAAATTAATTCAAACCAAACTTAGTTCGAAATTAATTCAAATCAAACTCAAACTGGACCTAGTTTGTTCGAAATAGGTTCGCAAACCAAACTTAGTTCGAAATTAACTCAAACATGAACCATTAATTTCCGCTGATAATGAACTTTAATGTTTATTTAGGATAATATTTGGGTTTGTAATAATTCTAAGACTTTGGTGATTGCTATGTACTTCTATTGATATTTAAATTGTACTTTGAATATTTTGAATATTTGAAAACTTTGGTGATGTTACTCCTGTTGGCTATTTGGAAAACTTGGGATTTTCTGATTGTACTGAACTTTGATTGATTTTATTAAACTTTGGTGTTTGATATAAATTTTGGTATATGTAATGAACTTTGATATAAACTTTAGTGTACTGTGTAATTAGAATTCAGAATGCCTGAGTTTTATTGAAGTGTTGTAATTTCGAACTATGGTCTAGCCATAAGTCATAACTCGTAGGTCGTAACAAAGTTCTTAAAAGTTCGAAATTGAGTTCGTAAAAAAATCGATTCGAAATTGAGTTCGTTCGAAATTAATTCAAACCAAACTTAGCTCGAAATTAATTCAAACCAAACTCAAACTGGAGGTAAGTTCGATTCGGTTCGGTTCGTTTGCAGCCCTAGCCTAGGGAATCTAGATTTCTCGTGGATAAACAACAGTCCAATTTGATGATATATCACGCACCATCAGGTTTTGTAGGGACTGAGATACAATTAAACATTCTATTTTTGTGGCATATTACCATCATCAGCTGGTGATGGGAATTACTGTAGTAGATCGAGCCCCTACAAGAAGAAATCAAATGTGCAACCATCAATTATTGGATAAATAGTTCCTGATATAAACTTGAAAACATAGACAACTTGTAACAAATCACGGATCTTCTAACATTATCTCTTAATCTTAGTTAAATCATTAGGTTGTGCTTCAGAACAACCCGTGTAGAGAGAAGGAAGAAGACGTGTGCCAGTTCAATGTGGACCTCCGATACACTCCCATTTGAGAATTAGACATTTCGCTAATTATCTACACAGTCTTCACCCACGCTCCTCTCCTCTTTCCACTCCGCTACATTAAACTTTATATATATTATGCATGAGGTAAACAAAGAAGCCAAGTACTTTCTTATTTCCTTTCTCGTCATGTCTTCAATGTTCACTCAAGGGAAAGAGAAAAATTGTTGAGAGGTGATATTTTTCTTATCTGATATTCATATCTGCACAGGATACGGTCCAAACATTCTCAACTTGTGTCAGCTACCATCTAAATTAAAAATTAGAGTAATTATATCTTCCCCCATCTATCCATCCTCCATTTCATCCCCCAACTAACTACCTTTTCTAACTATAATTCAAAATTCTAACTACCTAATGGCCCTACAAATTAATTACCCAATTTTCTCTATTTATTTCTTTCATCTTTCTCCCTCCCTCTCCCACCTCTCCCACCTCTCCCTCTCCACCTCCGCCTCCACCTCCGCCCGCCTCTCCCACTCTCCCTCTGCGGCTCCGCCCGCCTCTCCCACCTCCACCTCCATCTCTCACCTCCGTCTCCCACCTCCCACCTCCGCCTCCTCTCTCTCCCACCTCCGCCTCCGCCGGAGTAGATCCATCACTGTCGACCGTCGGGTCAGATCCGAGTTATTTGCAAAGAACAAAGCTTCATTAATGGTGAATTAGACCAGTGCGTACTAAGTACATATGGATAAATACTTAATGTTTTAGAGATTAATACTTCAACGTTTATGGATGAATACTTAATATCTTAGGCATAAATACTTTAACTTATATGTATGAATACTTGATATCTTATGGATGAATACTTTTTATTTGTTTGGTATGCACATATGTTTGTAATACTCTTGGTATATTAACTATTTACACTTACACAATGAGGATGAATACTTGCTTAATGCGGGATGAATACTTGCATGACGAGGTGTGAATACTTATGCAACGGACAACTCGAAAGTATGTCATCATGGATCTCATTTGAAAGAGAAAATTGTGTAGAAGACATTCGTGATTTTAGATTTGCAAAATTCCTCACAAATCGTCAGAAATATTGGTTAGATTGAACGGAGAAGAAAAAACTCATCTCTAAAAACGTGTAATACTCTTGGTACATTAACTATTTACACTTACATGATGAGGATGAATACTTGCTTAATGCGGGATGAAAATACTTGCATGACGAGGTGTGAATACTTGTGCAACAGACAACTCGAAAGTATGTCATCATGGATCTCATTTGAAAGAGAAAATTGTGTAGAAGACATTCGTGGTTTTAGATTTGCAAAATTCCTCACAGATCGTCAGACTTATTGGTTAGATTGAACGGAGAAAAAAAAACCCATCTCTAAAAACGTGTAAAAGATGAGTGATTGATGTGTCCAAATATGCTTCTATTGCAAAGATGAATACATTTATATAGATGGATGAATGCTAGTTATGTTACAGATGAATACTTTTTTTGCAAATTTTTAAAATGAGCTGAAGGTAGTTAGAAGTCCCCCACTTAATTAATGCGCTGACGGTTATGCAGTCCCCCACTTAATTAATGCTCTGACAGTTGTGCGGTCCCCCACACATGTTGTTTGTCCCTTATTTTTTTGTTGTAATATATCCAAATATGTTTCTATTGCAAATGTGAATACATTCATATATATGGATGAATACTAGTTGTGCTACATATAAATACTTCTGCAAATTCCTAAAATACACTGACAGTTATAAATTCTAACTAACTAACTACCTTAATTAATGCAACTGACGGGGGATGAAACGGGGAATTGTTCACGGGGGAGAGCTAGGCGGACCCTAAAAATTAAAGGCCCGCATGCCCTCCCAAAATATTGACTGTGGATCGTGACTTAAAAATTGGATCATAGTTGAGGACACTTCTCGTTACGGATCAAATACAGCGGGTCTGAAATTTCCGGCGTATCCGTCTAATATATATTCAATATATATCTATTATTTGAATACAGATAATTAAAATTTATAATAATATATGTATTTGTACTCGTATTGATACTTGAATATCAAATATCGGTATTTAATTTTCTAATAGATATCAAATACAGATCGTATATTTTCCGCTCTATTTCCAACCCTATTATTACTCCATTAAAAATAGGACAAATAAGATATTCTTACAATTCTCACTGCACTGAATTCTAAAAAATAAAAGGCCATTGGGAATTTTTTTATTAACAATATGACGAATGACCTAAACGTCTCAATAACAAAAAAAATCGAAGTTACACAAGTTAATTAGTAATTACACTATGAAAGAAGAAAATAAAATGAAAAAAAAATTAGAATTTTTTTTTCAATAGAGTTTAAGTGTTTCAATTTAAAGATTTATTAAAAAAAAATTGAGTTTCAAAAGTACAAAGTTTTACACAAAATATATTTTCCGAACCATCAAAATGAAAGGTGATTGATTTCTCAGGGTCCGGATCCCCTAAAGTAACCCAATCTTTGGGTTTTGGATTGAGACCGTCCGATTCGAATTCGATGCTCAAGATCATTTCGGAATTCGAATTCGTCATCAAGATGTGTGCGCTCACTTCGCGGATGGATTTTTGTGGATTCGAATCGGACGGTCTCGATCCAAAACCCAAAGATTGGGTTACTTCACTGGATCCGAATTGGATTTGTCATGTGTTGGAACTCGGAAGTTGAACACGTCAGATAAAGGCATATAGCAAACGACATCCGCAATAGGAACCTATCAGAAACATTTGGGCTTTTGCTCTTGAGAGTTAAAACAAGATAAAAAGGTTTGATGGCCACAAGCTCAATCAGTATTCTGCAGGAGCGCATTCAAAATTTTCGGCAGGGACAATAAAATATTGAATCAAATTTAAATAGCTGAATGGGTGTAAATCTATTAACTAATTGGGTACTCGATAAAAAATAATTTTTTACTTATTATTTCAATACTTTGACTAGTAATTTATGATGTTCTAACTTATAATTTTAATTACCAATCAAAATTTAACAAATTTATTTTAATTTTAACTCTAAATTTAACCCGAATTACAAATTAAATATCCAGAGAAGGGAAAAAAGAGTTTTAGGGAGGGACAAAGTCGGTTGGACAACTGCCCCCCTGACCATGTGGGTCCGTCCCTGGTATCAAGCATATGTTGCCACATGTGTGGTTACCGTACGAGTTACGGCTTCCTCTGCTATAGTAATAAGCATAGTGACATAATACGCGAATTATACGCGTATAATTTGCGTATAATTCGTTTTTTATACATAACTGCACCGAACTCCGTTTAATACGTGGAAAAACGTATAATACGTTTTATTCGCTAATTACGAATTATTTGCGATAAAAACACGAAAAAAACGGCAAAAAAAGTTTTTAAATTTTTTCAAATTTTTTTTTTTTACGTTTTTTTGGGGTTATTTTTTTTTTTTGCTTCCTTGTTGTACCGAATAATTTCCGAATTATACCCGAATTATACCCGAATTACGAATTTTTGACCTCGCCGAACCGAACCCGAACTTTTGATTTGTCACTATGGTAATAAGATGCCGCATGTTTACATGCACATCAAAGCCGAGTCTATATTCTATGAGGTAACATCATATTTCTGTTTTGTCATTAAAAAAATACATTTCTGTTTAGGTCTAGACCGTTCGATAAGAATCCAGGTCAATTTAGTGCGAAAAAATTATATACAATGTCCTTTTAATATTCATGCGTATTATGATTAGACAATTCATATTTAAAAAAAAAATGTTTAGGTCTGGACCGTTCGAAAAGAATCCAAATCAATTTAGTCCGAAAAAAATATGTACAGTGTCCTTTTAATATTTGTGCGTATTCTGATTAGACAATTCATATGTAAAAAAAATAATTTGTTACCTGTGTATTATTTATAGTATAAGTTTCACTTTGGCTTTATGTCTGTTACCTGTGTATTTTAGGCAGTTTTTGTGTTTTTAGTTTAATTATCTGTGGTGATCTTTTTTTTTTTTTTTTTTCTTTTTGAGGAAAACCCGTAGGCACCTGTGGTGATCTCTAGACTGTATGTGGATGCTATTCTAGTACATGCCAAAGATCAAATTACCTGTTAATAAATAAAAAATGATGCCACATTGTATCCAAAAATAACCCGTAGGATCCGAACATGATGTCCAGCATGGATAATCAACGACGCTATTGTTTCTTTGTAAGAAACGAATTCAAATACAGCAAGATGCAAGGGGTCCATAGAATCTTAGAAAGCTTAATTAAGGAGATTCGAGCGGAGTCAGAAAGAAATAAGGTATAAAATATACCTCAGATATAAACTAGAGAGTAGTTTTTAATGTAGTGGTCAAAATAATGTTATATATGCGTAAAAATTATTGAGTTCGAAATTTAGTTGGGAGATCTATTATGAATATTTATAATTAGAAAACTTAATCTCATTTTTTTAATAATAATAATAATAATAATAATTAATGGTACTTAAGAATTAATTTTTGATCTAGTGACAAAGACACGAGGTCTGATTTGAAAAGTCATGGATTTGAAATCTGGAGGAGGAAATTCTTTGTTGTAAAAACAGAGATATTAAGAATACAAATTCATGAAATACTGCATTTCTATTCTATTTTGATTAAATCTGTTTTTAATGAAATTTTCGGATTCCCGAAGGTAACTCAATTGAATTTGAATCTTGACCATCCGATCAGAATCTATATAAATATTAAAGGAGTCTTCTCGTGAATTCTAACTTAAGACGAATTGATCTAAATTCAAATTGAACGATTCAGATCTAAACTCAAAATTTGAGTTACTTTCGGGAATCCGGTCCTTCTGAATAGGCACAGGAATCTTGCATTCTTGTTTTTCTTCTCTTCATGTCTCCGGTTACAAACTTTTCTTCGTAGATGTTGTTCTTTAAAAAGGCATTGATAATGCTACTTTGAGTACCTGTTTAGATTTCGTTCTCTAAGAAACCAAACATCTTGCCTGGTCCATTTTCCTACACAGGCATTTTTGTTCTTTGTGTTAATCTTTTGCAATTATGGATGCCATGACAATTAATGGTGTTGCCGTAGTCTTCTCTACTTCAATTTAATTTTTAGATAATGAAATTTTCATCATTGTTTAAGTCATTATTTTTCTTAAAGCAAAGCTC
>JAJGRW010000763.1:570415-596780 GCA_025461045.1 Carex parvula
GAACTTCGCAACCTCTTGATGTCGCGCATTTCTTTACCCAATGAGAAAGGAGTACAAGGTGGAACCAGTGAGCCCTTACAAACCTTGGGAAGTCACACATCCCAAGCACGAAATTGGCTCTTGAGCGCCAAAAGCTAGTGTTTGAATAAACAATAGATCTTGCACAAATCACTCTAATTATTACACAAGATTGAGTATAGTGGAGTATGTTTGAAGTTTGATGCAGAAGCAACAATGGAGAATTCTAGATCTGTTTTGAAAATGTAATATTGCAATTTGACGCGGCTAGATTGTTTTCTCAAACCTAGATTTTATTTCTATTTATAAAGAGATAAACAAAATAAGGTAACTGGCATCAATTGTTACAACGGTTGATTAATCGTTATAACAGTTAGTCCCAGTTAGTAGGTTTGTACTGCGCTGGAAACTCTAATCCTCAATGAGCATTACAACGGTGGTCACAACAGAATTCTCTGGAGATTTCGAAATGAATTGTTCCTTTACAATGCTTGATTAACCGTTGTAATGAAATGAATCGATTACTTCTGTGGATTTCAGATATGAATTGTTCTGTTGCAACGCTTTCTTAACCGTTGTAACGGTTTAGGTTAATTACCTCAATCTTAAGAATATTTTACCAATTTCACAGATTTCTAATTAATACACTAATCTTGAGTTTAGTCTTCTCAGTCCAGTCATTGGTTCATTGTAGTACATCCTTGATATGTGTAGTATTTGATGATGCATCCTTGATGTTTATTGAAACTTTATATCATCATGAACCTGCATAATATCTCAAGATAAGAAACTGTAAAATTCAATAAAAATATGTTTTACAAATTTAGTCAAACAGATTAAGTAGATTATTGCATAGTCCAATAATCTTTATTTCCCAAAGCATGATAACCCAACTCAATTTAATATAGAATATTGTATTCTTTTAGTATTACATTGTGTGGCCTTTCAAATAAAGTTGAGAACTACTCAGGGTGTGCTCCATAAGAGGGGAGAGGAGGGGAGGGAAAGAGAGAGAAGGGATGATCGGATTGTCCAAACAGATTTACTTGTTCCACAAACTAAAATTTTAAAGGTGAGCCAAAGGGAAAGAAGGAGAACCAAGACACAAAAATAAATAGAGTTATCGTCCAATCTTTACATTCTGATTTGAAAAATAGCCCTTCCCTTTACTCTTCCATCCCCTCCCCTTCTCTTCCTTTCTGTTTAAATTTGTGGAGCACACTCTAGGTTAACATGTTATGATCTTAAACTAAATTACAAATGCTTTTCATTTATTTCGTTCTTAAGTAAATTCACGTGTATGCATATGTTGATTGTGTTTCTTAGCTGGACACACGAAGTCACATGTTGAACCCTACGAGAGAGACAAAGTACATAACACTTACTAGTACATGATACAACTAACACTCGGGCTAACAACATTACCCAAACTACATAATTTGAGTAGAACTAGGGTGTTCTTAATTTGTGAGCTTAATTCAAAAACCTATTGAATTGGCTTCAAACGATGCATTCAAACTGTTGAAATCGATCTGCTTCACGAGTGATGCATTTACATATAAAATTTATAAATTTTCAAACTAATTTAGTATAAAGTCAAACGGTAAAAAAAAAATGGTTTATAAGTTAATTTTAATATGTTCATTTTTCATTATTTTTTGACCACTTGACTCTATATTAAATTAGTTTGAAAATTTGTAAATTTGACATGTAAACTTATCACTCTGAAGTATATCGGTTTTAACGGTTTGGATGCGTAACTTGAAGCCAATCCAATAGATTTTTGAGTTAAGCTCACAAAAAAACTTGGCGGGCTTAAGAACACACTAGTTCTACTCACATAATTTATGTTTTCATATACATAAAAAGATGATTTCACTCATCTCTCCAAACACTTGGGAGTAGGAGATGATCACCATACTTGTGCCTTCTTGCTTGGAGGCTTGATTCCAATTGTTGCATGACATGGATCTCCATATATTGGTGGTTATGGAGTTGAAATTAATTATCTAGAATATTTGATTGGTACAAATTATTTGATGGTTATAAATTTTTTAATGAATTAACATAGGAGATGGGCTAAAAACATTTGTTTTATTTCTCGTCCAAATATCTAATTTTACAGTCCAAACAGTTGATCCTAATCATTTAATGATTAAATTAATTTCCATGTCATCATTTGAAGACCAAAATTTATCATTTTTGCAAAAAAAAAAAATTTAGCCGATTTTTTTTTATTTTTACCATTTTAAAAAAATCCAAATAACTTATTTTTCTTCAGAATTCTAAAAATACTATAATCGTCATTTGAAATTGTGGTCCATAACGGATTGATCGCCATTTTAGTCCAGTCCGTTAGCTGAGTCAGCATTTCAAATACTGAAATTTATTAATAGGAATATAAATAAAAAAATATAGTCAATGAGGAACGATTCTGTGAAATTTAGACATATAGGAAAAACGTTATACTCCATAACGTTCAAGGGACGTTATGAACCATTACGGCCCGATTAGCCAAAAGATTAACTAAACAGCGTAAAACAAAATACAGGCCGTTATGGACCATCGCGGCTAGGGATTTCGGAAAAAAAAAAAAAAAGACGGGACGTTATGGACCATCGCTGCCAGATAGGCGGAAAAAATAAAGAAAATACAGGACGTCTTTGTCCATCACGGCCAGAGAGGGAAAAAAAAAATTGCAGGTCGTCTTTGTCCCTCACGGTCAGGCGGAAAAAAAGATGGGGACGTTTTGATCTATCACGGACAGTCGGTAGAGCAGGAAAATAAAAATTATTTTGGACGTGATTCTCTATAACGGGCAGACCCCAACGGAAAAAAAGTGAAAATCTGTAAATAATGTCGGACGATCTATAATAACCATCTCGTTTAAAAAAAAACTTACGCCTTGGTATGTACAAAATCTTCCTATCATTTAAAAAAAAAATCTTAAGCCTTGTGCAACACATCTTCTCTTAAAAAAAATCCTCTATATAAAAGGTAAATCTTCAATTAGTTTGCGTTAACAAAGTAATTAATTTCTGCTATGCCATTTATTATAGAAATTGTTGTGGAGTTTTGCATCGTAAAATATATATTAGATATGGTTCCTTCTGCTCCCGTATCAACTTTAGTTTCGAATTTTTCTATGTCATTTATTGTCATAGACTGAAGCTAGATTAACGGCGTGGGAACAGGAAGAACACGTCTGTTTTTACGGTACAAAGCTCCCCATCACTTTCTGAGGTTCTCGAATCATGAATTATAACTTCAATATATGTGAGTTATATATTAACATATTATTTTTAAGTTAACAATTATTGTTTTTTTATAATCTTAGTTTCGAATTTTTTATTCTCATCCTCGATAAAAAAAAGGAACTAAAATTTTTATGTTCCAAGTACCCTTCGTAAATATTTTTAGGCGGATATCGATTAATAGTCTTTATTTTGGAGATAATTTTTTTTATTTGTTAGACATCACAGATCTATCGAATTTTTTATAAACAAAGATACTTGGACTTGAGATATGTTTCAGGTTAAACTGATTTATATAAAACTTCTATATAAGTTTGAAGGAATTATTAAATATGATTTTTGCATTTTTTTTCTTGTAATATTGGTGAAAAGATGAAGAAATCGTACATTTGATTTGGACATCAAATTTGGATAAAAATTACAAAGGTTCAATAAAAAAAAAAAAAACTAATTTATCTACAAGTTTGTGCTTGACAAAAAGACATAAGGACCTAGAATTGAAAAAAAGAAACAACTTTCTTAGTTGGGAATTACAAAGGTGCAATAGCAAAAAAAAAAAAAAAAAAATTCGAAGTTGCAACTTACAAAGGTGCAATAAAAATTACGTTTGATTTGTAATAATTATTGTTTTTTTTATCTCAAGTTAGGAAATTACAATTCACATCCTGAATAAAAGAAAAAGGAAAAATGTCTAATAGCAACTGAGGTAGACATTTTAATCGTGGGGAATCAAGAGGAGGGTCTAAAAGGGGTGGAGTTAGATTGCCGAAAAAATTTACGGCGTGGCCTGAAATTTCAGACGATGACTTTGTTCTGAGACCACAACAGGTGCAACAAACCCAGGTTATTGATCCAGAACTGCCAACGTCGAACGATGGTTTTGTTCCTTATGCTTATACTAGAAAGCCTAGCACTTCACCGGTGGTGGTTTATCCATAACTGTCAACGTCGGACAATGATTTTGTTCCTTGTACTTATACTAGGAAGCTTAACACTTCATCGGTGGTGTTTGCTCCGAAACCGCCAACGTCGGATGATGACTTTGTTCTTTGTCCTTATACTAGAAAGTAGTTTTATTGGTCCGAGTTTTAGGGATTTAGTTTGCAGTTATGTCATGTATTTAGGTTTAGGGTTTATATTGGATGAATTTTAATTATGTATGGTGTTAATGGATTTAAAAATAATAATAATGTTAATATTAATAAATTTACAATATATAAATAAATAAAGTAGTTCACAATACATTCGTACTTAATTAATTTATTTAAACAAATATTCTAAAAAATCACTAGTTTTAAAGGGCTAGTAACTGTTGTGTAGGATAATTAATCAATATTTATTGTTCATTAGTGTAATAATAACTTATATTTAATTTATTTATTATTGTGTAGGCTAATTCATCAATATAATTAATCATGCTCATGTTGAATGTTCATTTCAGTGGTAAAATACAGCACTGTCGTAAAAGAGCGGATTTATAGCATTGCTCCTCGATTCTCATTGATGGCAACTAGTGAACAAGATTGGGGAAACATCATATAGCAAATTTTTCTTAAGACGTGGTTTCTCCGTAATCGTCGTTCAAAGTCCAAAGTCCAAACTCGTCATTCCTATTAAAAGATATTTCATAAAAAATGTACCTCTTTTTCGATATTTTTTTGTTAATAAAAACATATATTTACATATACTTGGAGATCAAATTTTACATATTTTAAAAAGAAATTTACTATCTTTTTAGATAGGTAGAAAATCATTGTTTTTTAGAAAATTCTAAACTATAAAAAAATCATTGGTTTTATATAAAATATTGTAAAAGGTTCTCCAAAAAATATTAAATTTAATTGATTTTCGAATACATTTTTAATATAGAAATCATATTCAACACGTTCATATCGAATTGTTTGAATCTTAAATCACAAAATATAACCGGAAAGTAGAGGAAGAATTTTTTCTCCAAAGCATATATAGTATATTATATATCTTATATATAGCAAATATTTGGGGGTTTTCACTTTTTTCTTAACACGTGGTACCTAGCTGTCGTTCAAAGTCAAAACTATCTATAATCTTGTGGAACCGTATTGGTATTATATTCAAAACATCCCATCAGAAGTAGAAGTCCAAAATCCAAAAAGTAATCCACAAGGAAAAGAACGGAGGAAAGAACATAGAAACCTTATAAACTTGAATTTAATCGGTTCTTGTTTTTCGTCCAGCGTCATTTGTTAAGAGCAAGGATGTGTGATTAATGATTCACTAATCTCTATATGAACATAAACGTTGCCTGCTCATGTTAGGAGATATCAGTTTTTTGTTTTTCCTTGCTTATGTAATATAGTGTCTATTTATATAAGGATGGGTGGATCTACTGGTAGGTTTACGATTGATAGGTTCATTGTGCTCTGACATGTAATTTGAGCACATGTCAAATGTATTTTTTATTTAATGTTAATCTACGGAAACAGCTTTGAAATTCGTAAAAGTAAAGTTAATTTGGGCTAGATATAAAGTTTAAAAATAAAAAGGACTTTGGGGCCAAATAGATGGCTAGTAGATGGAGAATCGTGGTATGAATTTTAAATTAATGTGCATGCCGCCTTTTGTAATGAAAGATTAAACTAATGATTTCAACACTATAATAATAACTGTATGATAGTTCAAACATCTAATTATAGGGTAATACACTTCTTAAGGAAACAGTAAGGGTATGTGTTTCTTATATTCATTTGAGGCTCCTTTCCTGATACCATAAGAAGTAACTTCAAATAAATTCAATAAAATCTACAAAATAAAACTAATCTCAATGTCTCACAAAGCATGTACATAGAGAGGATCACATTCATCGGTGTCATAACCATCTTCATTGACCAAGTTCGATCCCTCGTGCTCGAAAACTTTGATCCCGGAATGCACAACTCTTTTCAAAACCTCTTCGTCGACCTCAAATCCAACACAATCTCTCACAACCAATTCTTCCAAGCTGTTGCAACCATTCAAAATTGACAGCAATTCGTCTTTCTGCATGTAGGATTTGCTAAGGCACAGGTACTTCAACTGTGGTAGCTTGTTGACAATAACTGAGACATCATCATTTTTGAAAGATCCAAACATTTTCAGGCTGTTTAATTTTGGGTTGAGGTTGTTAACCAACTCTTGAAATGACGACGGTTTGCATTCCATTTCAAGTTGTTCAAGCTCATGCCATCTACCTATAATCTCTGGCAAGTGGGGTTCATCCTCTGATTGTAAATTTGGAAGTGTGGCTTTCCTCAATTTTGGGCACCTATTTATAATAGAAAACATTGTAAGGACTAAAGAGTGTGAAATACACTAATTCTGGTAATAATGTTCAACAATAAGTATATATTACAAAGCAAAAATCTTTTAATTATATAAAGTTCTGACTTAAAAAGTAATATTTGTGGAACAGTCCTTAAGATCCTTTTGCAGAACAAGAGAAAAGAACAACAGCAACATTTGATTTTAAATATAACTATTCTACCAAATATGCAAATTTAAGTTGGGTATATGTAAAATTGACCAATAGTTTAAACCAAGAGAGATAACAACTCACCTATGTGAAATGAATGTTAAATCATTTATGGATGCGCCAAATAACAGAGGGAACTCGACTTCAATTGCTTCACCATGACTTCTCGCAACACAAAATTTCAGAAAACATGAGAAGGAGAAGCGGCCGTTCAAGCCATACCGATTGCTAAATTCTTTGGACAAATTGCTCCAAGGCATGAAATCCAATCCCAGAAACTTGAGAACTCGCCAACACGTAGGATCGAGCGTGGCCCGGTACCAGGACTGGCACACAAATGGTATAGCAAGTGTCAAGTCTTCTAGGCCGAGCCGGCGAAATATGTTCACTAAACAATCTGTATCCATTTCCTCCCATCTCCTCTCTTCTTCCATGTTTTGCATAATCAGTACATAACTTTCTCTCTCAAAGAAGGTGGTTTGGTTTTGTGTTCTTAAATGAGTGAGAGGAGAGGTGTAGAGAGGTAACTGGTAAGGAGAAGGTATCGTTTGTATAATAATACATTTTGTGTGCTTGTGAGAGACCGAGAGGCTCAAATATATAAGAGAAAAGAACGACCAAAAACAGTTTTTTTGTTAATTAGTAACCAAAAAAGAAATAGAAACGTAAGAGATGCTACTTTTACCCGATTACCCGGATCCGATTCGGAACCGAACCAGATCCGAACCAACCGACCCGGATCCGATTAATTTGGATAGGATATGGTTTAAAAAATATAACCGGTAAAATTTAATTATGGGTACGGTTACAAAATTAATAATTTAATATCCGACCTGAATCCAAATCAGAACCGATACTGTAATGGATAGAATATGGGTTTGATTTAGTTATCCGCTCCATAACCGAACCCGACCCGATATCCGTATAAATACCCGATAAAATGATAATACCATTTGTTTATAATTATTTGAGTAGAACTAAGGTGTTCTTAAGCTCACCAAACCCCTTTGTGAGCTTAACTCAAAAAAAATCTATCAGATTAACTTCAAACGACACATCAAACTGTTGAAACCGATCTACTTCATGAGTGATGCGTTTACATGTCAATTTTTAAAATTTTTGAACTAATTTAGTATGAAGTCAAGGGGTCAAAAAAAATTGATTTGTAAGTTAATTTTAATGAGTTCATTTTTTATCATTTTTTGATTGCTTGACTTTATACTAAATTAGTTCGAAAAATTATAAATTTGACATGTAAATGCATCACTCGTGAAGTAGAATGATTTCAACGGTTTGAATGTGTCATTTGAAGTCAATCCAATAGGTTTAATATAAACACATATATTAATACGGATAGATATGGGTTTGATTTAGTGTTGTATTTTTTTCCTTCTCCGTCTTGCTTTTAATTAATGTTGATAAAATGCTGTCATATATCAACAAATATAATGAAAATAAGTAAATTAAAATATAGATATAAATAAGATTAGAATAAAAGAAGACAAATATCTATATAAACTAATTTATAAAAGCTAAAAAAATTAAACGGCTTGATCTATCCAGTAATTAATGAAAATCTGAAATTATTATTCATCTCGTGTATTCTGTCTAATAAATTTCATTAAAAAGCCTTTTTTATTTCTTTATTCATATAGTACAACATTCGAACAACAACTTAGTATTTCAACGCAGCGTTTGCATTTTTAAGTAGGTGCTTGTCCCTATTGTAAGTTTATGCGAAGATATCACACCTACTTTTCCCAGATTAATACTATAAAAGGATGTAAAATAAATGATCAGCATTCTCCATGTAAAATCTTTTGAGTTAAGAGGCAATCTTGTAGGAGAGCAACCATGTAAAATCTTTTAATTAAAGAACACTTTATTCTTCGAGCTTATTGTGTCAACGAAAAATTGTATTATTGTTTCTATTATTCTACAAGTAACTTTCGAAGAGAGTAATCCATCAATCGCACACCTGTTGGGCATTTGATTCTGTTCATATCCCCTGATAGTAAAAACACAATAAAAAAAATAACAGCATCGTGTGGTCCTTCATAAAGAAGAAAAAAGTATATGGAATATTAATGATACTCTTTAAAACTCGATTATGATGTCCAGAGATAACATGCTCTGTTTTTCATGTCTCAACACCACTTTTAACAAAATGATCTTTGTTTTGAATCTCAAGAATAATGATTCCTAAACCATTTGTTTATAAAATGAAATATCTACGGGTAGATAGGTATCCGGATTCGGATCCGACTCGATTTGAAACAAATAAGTATATGGATCCAAATTTGGATCCGAATACTTTTAAGTACGGATTCAAATATAATAGTATCCGAACCTTACCCGACCCGATAGCACCTCTATAGAGACGTCACAAAAAGATACTGATAAATGGAGAACAATGGAGAACAATATGTCTTTTGCTTTGCCAGAGAAATGGAGAACATTCACAGGTATATTAAAGAGGGACAGAGAGTTCGGATCTAATGCGGTGCTCGAATGATTAGGTGCATTTCGTCTGATATCTGACTCGGATGCAATATTGAATTGTATTCGAGCAAGTGCTGGGAATTAAAATTATTAAAATGTGGTGTCCTATTGCTGCAATAGACCCACCGATGTCCGAACTTTGTATTAATAATATTAAAAAATAAATTAAAGAAAATAACACATGTTTTGGAAATTTTCAGAATTAGTTGGATAATCTAACGGAATTGGATTCAACTTCTGCAATTTTATTCAATCGTTCGTAACTTTGTAATACCGTTGGAGTTGCAATTCAGCCGAATAATTCAGCAAAATTAGGCCAATTCAATTCCGCTGGATTATCCAGCAGAAGTGTTATTTCTGCAAATTTCAAAAAAATAATG
Organism: Carex parvula; assembly: GCA_025461045.1. Classification (NCBI taxonomy): domain Eukaryota; kingdom Viridiplantae; phylum Streptophyta; class Magnoliopsida; order Poales; family Cyperaceae; genus Carex; species Carex parvula. The sequence continues at coordinate 580,060 of JAJGRW010000763.1, forward strand.
TTATTTTTTTAATTTGATTGATTTTAATGTTATTAAAAAATTAAAAAAAATCGGCACCAATGTCAGCGCCTACGCTGTCATTTTGGCAATCAATTTTATTAAATTGTTATAATATAATGTCTATCCAGTAGTTTTATCTTTAACTATATACAGACTAATATATTGAAATAAAAAAGGAGCTATCGAGTCCGTAAAGGTGTTCTTCTAATATATTTTTAACTTGTAATTTTATACTTGCTTTAATGCACTTGTATAACTAGCCATACTAAATATATCAAAATTAATATACATAATTTTTATTAAATGCTTGCAATATGAATTCCATAGAAATTGTAATTTGATGCTTGTTTAATGCACTTATATAACTAGCGATACTAAATATTTCAAATTAATATACATAATTTTACTAAGTGCTTGCAATATGAATTATATAGAAATTATTGAAAAATTGAGGTACTTCAGACCAAATTAGGCATCAAGTGTTTGGGATAATTGATTCGATAAAACTATGAATTGAACATTGATAAACTACAAAATCTGGTACATAGAGTTTGAGCCTCAAATAATCCCCCAAGCAATGGCGGTTAGGTGTAATAAGAGGCGTATTTATTACTATAACACATGGGGATGGGGGTTGGAGATTTCATTCTAGAAGCTTTCAGTTTCATTCTAATTAACTAATCAAGTAATATGTTATATTATCTTAGATATAAGATATAACACGCCAAAATAATATTTAAGTGATGATTATTTTTAAATAACATATAGTTCAATTTCTCAATTTTAAATATTCATAAAATAATTTTCAATTAAATTTACACCTGCAAATTTTAGGGGAGATTGATTGTTTCTTTATACAAGTGATCCATAAACGATACACTTCACTCACTGATTCACAAGCTCCAAATTATAGTTCCACCTCATTTTCATCCCAACTGCTCAAATGCATTTTAACAGCCTCTACATTTAGTACTTTAATTGCAAATCTGTTATCGCTGTAAAATTTTGGCAATTAAGCATTCTCTAGAGGAATTGTAATATAGGGCCTTGTACAAATTTTTTCTCGTTTAAATGAAAATATTGGTGAGTAACAAAGCTCCCTGACCTTAAAAAAATTAGAAAAAATGAAGGGATAGCTTGATTAGTGGATTTGCGAACGGGACATAGGTTGAAGCAGTTTGTTAGATATAAAATAACATAAGGGGGTTGGATCCGCCTTTCTTGACTTTTTGTATACGTACTTGCAAGTTGCTGTTGGTTAGTTAATAAAAGTATATATGACTTGTCTCCTGATTTGTTTACTCTGTTAGGTGGTGTTTGGTTGTGGACTAAAGTTAAGGTGGCCTAAGTTGTTATTCTAACTTAGGCCGGTCTAAATTATTTATGTTTGGTTGAGGTCTAAAGTTAGACCACGGCTTAAAGTATTCCTTGTTTGGTTAGAGTTGGTGGAGGACTAAAGTTTTGGAAGCCTAAGTTAGTTAATTATTAATAACAAGATACTAATTATATCATATTAATTATTAATTATAACTATAATATATTATAACATTTTTATAATAATTATTTAATATATTAACAATATAAGATATTAATTATATAATTATATATTAATAATAAGATACTAATTATATAATATTAATATATTTAATAATATAAGATATTAATTATATAATTATATATTAATAATAAGATACTAATTATATAACATTAATATATTAATAATAACCATAATATATTATAATATTATTATAATAATTATTTAATATATTAACAATATATGATATTAATTATATAATTATATAATTAATAATAATTATTAATAATAAGATACTAATTATGTAATATTAATATATTAATAATAACTACAATATATTATAATATTATTGTTAATAATTATTTAATATATTAACAATATAACATATTAATTATATAATTATATATTAATAATTAGTAATAAAAAGATACTAATTATATAATATTAATATATTAATAATAACTATAATATATTATAATAATTATTTAATATATTAATAATAATTATTAATAATAACTATAATATATTAAAATATTATTATAATAATTACTTAATATATTAACAATATATGATATTAATTATATAATTATATAATTAATAACAATTATTAATAATAAGATACTAATTATATAATATTATATATTAATAATAACTATAATATATTATAATATTAATGTTAATCATTATTTAATATATTAATAATATAACATATTAATTATATAATTATATATTAATAATAGTTAGTAATAAATAGATACTAATTATATAATATTAATATATTAATAATAACTATAATATATTATAATAATTATTTAATATATTAATAATATAATTATATATTAATAATAATTATTAATAAAAAATACTAATTATATAATATTATTATAATAATTATTTAATATATTAACAATATAAGATATTAATTATATAATTATATACTAATAATAATTATTTATAATAGTATACTAATTATATACTAATAATATATTATTACTAATTAATGTGGAGAGTGGTGAAATGGTTGAAGGTGAATGACAGTGGGTCCCAGTGGCGAAAAAATTGAAGCCTAAATTTAAGGCACCTCAAGATGTGGTTTAATTTAGGTCCGTTTAGGCCGGCCTAACTTTTAGGCTATTTCATGTTAGGCCAATTAGTTTAAATCATGTTTGGTGGAATAACAGTGGCCTAAAGCCTTTAGGCCACCTTTAGGCCACAACCAAACATGGGGTTATTGATTATTATAATGACATAGGTTATTTGACAGAGATGAGGGCATATTTGTCAATTTAATTTTTAAAATAATTAAATAAAAAGTTAAATGAACAAAAGGGGATGGAAGAAAATTTATTAAGTTTGTATGGAAATATAGGATATTATGATGTTTTGATGGAGATATTGGTTATTTTAAAAGTTTACATGGGTACACTAGAAATTTTCCCTATAAAATAATAGAGTAAAAGAGAAAAAAAAAAAAAAAAACTTAATATTTTCATACATAGAATGGTAGAATTTTTATCAAACAATTTTTTTAAATAAGTCTGTCTGTCTGAGATCTTCCGTGGCAATCAAGGTAAGAAATTTGAAGGCAATTATTTTTTTGAAGACTCAAAAGTTTGTCCGATCTATAGTAGATCCAAATCCAAGACAATTAGACAAACAATGAAAATTTTTCGATTGGAACATTTATTACCTGTCCAAACTATCCTTCTATGCATCCAAAGTAAATCTTTCCTTTTCTCTGTATAATTTTATAATATTTTCTATGAAAAAATTCTCCATTCTTGCTGACCGTTGAAATTCATTCTCGCTGTCAGATCAATTTTGGCATTTAATAGCCTTTAATGCAATAGGTCCTCAGGTCAGTCGGTCTTAATTACAGACTTTATGACTGCCAAGAAAGCATGCGTTGAATTAAGGAAATTGAAGGGCGTTTTCCAAAATACACCCAATACTTTTTTTTTTTGGCTAATCCAGATGTATTTCTCGCATAATAAGATTTGAAGCTTTTATATTTTTTTTGCGCTTCCGTCGTACTTGTAATTTTACTTAATAAATGATATCCTCAGATGTGATTTATCTAATATTTTCTATTTCAAGGAGAATATTATTATATTTGTTTTGATGTACACCAAGGCTTTGAGAAAACAACACATAAATATTAGTAAATTATTTTACAAACCTCTTAATTATCTTAAAAAAGGATTAAAAAAAAGTTTGTATGCAAGGCAGTATCTAAAAAGGATGTGGAATGTCTGTTTTTAATATATCTGAGCTAAAACCTACTAAAAGTTCAATAACAAAAAAAAATATTTACATGGTTGTATTTTTGGTTACATCAGCAAATGAGGTCCTATAATTTGTTGGAGACTTGAGCTACCTAGAAAAATTGTTTTCTTCATGTCCTTCTAGACGTTCCAAGTCGCGCAAGCTTAGAGAAAGTCTTATGAGTTATTATGAAATTTCAAAAAGAAGATGTCATGCATGTAGTAAAATTCATTTGATTAATTGTCTTGTACAATAGCAAATGCTTGCGTGGTTAATTTAAATTAACCGATACCGAATGAAGATAGTAATTAATTAGCACTTTTCACGGAGGTAACATCATGGACCTATTTTTTCGTTATTTTTATATTGTCGCAATATTAAGGTAGTGATTGCCTGTGCTGAGATGAACATATATTGTAGAAAACATTTAGTTGGACAAAACAAATAGATGTACACGTGTATATTTTGTTCAAGCGGCTTGGATGGTAGGAAAAAGAGGATGAAAATGATAAATTATTTTCTATATACTTTAGCTGCTAGCTTTTCCATAAATTTGGAAAATGGTTAGCTGGATTTCATGTCAATGTTATTCCTACACGCGTGATACATACTCCGTATGACGTGTATTTGTTTGATTTTTTAATACGATCAACGGTATGTCTATTCATACATAAGAATGCACAAAACAACTGCAAATTTTCTGTGCATGTTAACTTTTTTGCAACTTTTATAAACCATTCAAGTTGAAATATCTGTTTTTTTTTTTTTTGGAACATAAAAGTTTATATATGCATATATATTGTTCTACTTGTGTATTCTTCTATGTTAAAGAGAAAAATAAGATTTTTTTAAATAAAATATATTATATGTTATTCATAGAAGTAGCAGCATTTACAATTTTACATATAAATCCTAGTGCTGCATCTAATATTTTCCAAAATATGCGTTTTTTTTTTTTCAAAATATATATCGATTAGATACGACACTCATCCGTATTTTGTTCAGGTTGGGTTAAACACGTCTAAAGATCTTATAGGTGTCAGTTGTAGATAAATTATTTCATTTTCTGGCACGTCTTGGGTGCGGATCATTTTAGAACTTTTTAGGTCTGATTTTTGGTATAATCAATGTTTAAATCCAGCAATATTTTCTTTTTCTACTCGATCAAGTTTGCTCGCGTGGGTCTGAAAGAAAATTTGGATTCCCTTAATTTAAAAATATCTGCTGTTTGGGGGGAGGTTGGTTTGGTACATGCAGTTGGTACTCGACGAAAGTCAAGCTTCTAAACTTCATCATCGTTTTCCTTGACTTTTTATTGTTCCACCAGATAGTAATGCTAACATATGTAGGCCTCTTCAGGTTGGACATGAAAATGAGAATATATTGTAATAGATGACCTATTTCAGTCGAATAAGAAACAAGATTACTAAAATTGTAGAAATTAAAAAAGTGGAACTGAATTTGAATTTTTATAGTTAAATTTCTGTTTTTTACAAGTAGATATCTTTTTTTTTATTAAGTTATGAACCAATTTTTTTTCTTTTATGAGATTGTTTTTATAGTTAGCGGCAATCACTGTTAATAAATATATTAATAAAAAGAGTTTAATTACAAGGTCCTAATTTGCCCAAATTTTTATTAATACCCTCCAAAAAAAATAACAAATCTACCATCTGCATTGAAAATTTTTCAAAAATAACCTAACCGCCCCACGTTGGGGCGGTTTGCTATTTTTTGTTTTTTTTACAAATGTATAGTTGACCGCCTCCACAGTGTGGGGCGGTTTGCTCTAAATTTTTTTTTTTTTTTACAGATGTTCACCAAATTGCCCACTGTGGGACGGTTTGCTATAAATATTTTTTTTTAGAGATCTTAATATTTCATCTAATTTGTATATTATATGACACCTATCCTAAATGAGTATATATGAAACATAATCAATTTAAAAAAAATATAAACGATTGACAAGAGCTAAGACAATTATTACAGATAATGATCGTCTGATCCTTTGCAATTATCGGATTATGTGTTGTTACATCAATCAGATTTTGTGATGGAATGTGCGGTGCCCCACAAGATCCTGTCACATTAGATTACTTCGAAGAGGCATTCTAATTTGCAATCTCAACTTGTTATAGTATTATAGGTCTCATAAATAATTGACACATCAAGACATAATAAGCCAAATATCATGCTGGAGCATCATATATACTTTTTATAAAGAGTATGACTACAAAACTACTATAAATATTAGATAAAATATTAGTACTCAGCTAATTAACAACATCAGAAGAGCACTAACTTAAGATGAGACTATACAGTATTGTAAATATTAGATAAAATATTACCCTATACATAGACAGTTTTCACAAGAAATTATTTTTCTAAAAAGCATAATATCTTTCAAGCCACATATTACAAGCAAATATAGCGAAACAGTGTAGCCACGCTAATATAGCCCGAAACATCAAATACCATCTTCCAATGAACAACACACAAAACAAATTCAAAAGAGATATTCGAACAAATTACTTCACCAAAAATAATCCTAAATCAAATGATACTTCAATTAAAAAATAATTTCCCACAATTTCTAATTTAACGACTAACACATAAATTCAAATTTAACTTGGATCAATCTAACAAAACTATCTATTATCTGGATCCGCGCAATATTCAATTGGCACACCTTATTGGATCCAGCAGAGATCCAACGGTGATTATGCAAATACTTGAAGAGCCGCCAGGCACCAATTGAAGACATAAAATTGACAAATGTCTCACTAAACATCTTTAAAAAAAATTGACAAATTCTATACACACTAAACATCTGTAAAAAAAAAAAAAAAATGCAAACCGCCCCACGTTGGGGCGGTTAGGTTATTTTTAAAAAAAATTCAATGCAAGAGTAAATTTGCTATTTTTTTTAAGTATTAATACTCGGCCTAATTTGCTAACTCTTCAACTTAACACTGTACAAAGTTATCCAACCTTACCTTACCTTAAAAATAACGAATCAATTATCTATTTCTTCATTATTCTTGTTAAAAATAATGTAGTGGTGTAAGGTCGATCTCAGTCTTTCATCACTGATCGTGTGGTTTAGATTGATCAAACATTCAAGCAAGTAGGTGGTACAGCTGTACCAATAAATACCACACATAGAATAGTACCAACGGTACAAATAAACTAGCCGTTTGAACATGTAATATAGATAGAGAGAATAGAATCTATGTAAAAAGTATACAAGTTTTATCAATGAAATTCCTTTTACATCAATCTCCTCAGAACTCTTAATTCAACAATTCTACTATTTCATTTTTTTATTTTCGATCAAACACGACTGAAATAGTTCGAAATAGAAGCGTATTCTAAATTTTCACCTTTTCTCTGTTCTTTCACTATCCACCCGTAGTCGATCAAAGTCGCTTCAGTAGTCATATGTATTAGTCGTTTTCAATTACCACCTCATACATCACAATTCTTTTTAATGACCCCAAACTTCTCATGTACGATTTCATCACCGGTTCCCTCCCTCTCTGATTCATTAATTGCATATTAGTGCTACCTAATTAAAAAGAAAATCAATTTTGGTTGGTTTTTTTTTCAACAAAAAATTAACGAGTAGTTGAATTAAGAAAGACCAACAGAATTATATATATATAGAGAGAGAGAGGGGGGGGGGGGGGGGGTTCCAATATCTTATGTTTTTCATACCTCATCATACCTCATATTTTATATCTTCGTTTTCAAAGTCTAAATTATCGATCTGAACTGCTCAACATGATATGCATTCTAAAATATACTTGTGGATGAAATTTTATAATTTTTTTGAATTTTTTACTACTTTTTAAGATATGTACAAAAACACTGTTTCTGACTGTTAAAAAACAGTGATTTTGTACCTATCTAAAAAAATAGTAATTTTTTTCCAAAAATTATAAAATTTGGTCTCCAAGCATATTTTAATATGGATATCATGTTGAGCTGCTTGGATCGACAGTTTGAACTTTGAAAATGAAGATATAAAATGTGAGGCATGATGAGATGAGGTATGAAAAGCATAAGGTATTGAAACCCTCCTCATATATATATATATATATAGAGAGAGAGAGAGAGAGAGAGAGAGAGATGGGATATTGTGCTTTGCAAGTAAAATCCCCTCTTTACTTCAGGTCATATTTTCATTTTGAAAATCCAAACAATCGATCCGAACCGTTCAACATGTTCTAAATATTGAAATGTGCTTGGAGACTAAATTTTACATTTTTTGGAATTTTTTTACTATTTATTAAGCCACTTTGAAAATCACTGATCCACTGTGAACAGTAAAAAACAGTAAAAAATTATGGACCACCGGATCAGTGATTTTCAAAGTGGCTTAATAAATAGTAAAAAAATTCCAAAAAATGTAAAATTTAGTCTCCAAGCATATTTCAATATTTAGAACATGTTGAACGGTTCGGATCGGTTGTTTGGATTTTCAAAATGAAAATATGACTCGAAGTAAAGAGGGGGTTTTACTTTGCAAAGCACAATAGCCCATCTCTCTCTCTCTCTCTCTCTCTATACATATATATATATATATATATATATATATATATAGAATCTGGCTAATATGCTACGCGTATATAAGGGCCCCTCCGTGCTACGGCTCACTTTTTGAGTTTTCAAAATCCTAACGGTCGATCCGAACCGTTCAACATGATCTCCATATGAATATGTACTTGCAAACCAAATTTTACATTTTTTAGAATTTTTTTACTATTTATTAAGTCACTTTGAAAATCGCTGATCCAATGGTCCAGAAAAGTTTACTGTTGTGTACAAATTAGTGTTTTTTCAAAGTGGCTTAATAAATAGTAAAAAAAAAATATAAAATTTGGTTTGCAAGTACATATTCATATGGAGATCATGTTGAACGGTTCGGATCGACCGTTAGGATTTTGAAAACTCAAAAAGTGAGCCGTAGCACGGAGGGCCCTTATATACACGTAGCACCGTAGCACTGTCCTATATATATATATATAATAAATAATGAATGACTATATACCTACTCGTATCTATATTTACAAAGAATATTTCAATTTTGAATCTATCCACACCTATGCATAATAGACTAAGTTGTACAAAATGAAGAATGTTGACTAGTTAGTAAAAACCAGGGCGAAGTTTTAGAATAATATGAACAAGAATGAAAATAAATAATGGATTAGAGACTTCTGATTTCTTAAATAAGTTAGGTGGGTTTCCCTCCATTTTTTTCACGAAAACAAATGGATAGAGTTGGTCAATGCACAATAATGACAATTAATGAAATTTTGAGAGTTCTTTATTTTACTAGAACAATAAAAACAACTGGAAGTAGGGGTGTCAATGGGTACAATACGGGTCGGGTGGAGGCATTGTCATATTGTATCCGTTATGATAATGAAAAAATCTTTAATTTATCTGTTTTTTCGAATACGGTACCGGTCGGGTAAACGGATAAAAGAATGTCATTGACAACTCTATTGTGCTTTCGATAAATATTTTTCAAAACAAGAAAATGAAAAAAATAACAATGAATATAACTAATTTGTATTATGAAAAAATTTTAAAATACAAAACTTATTGTATTATGTATTATCTTCATGCAAATATATATCTATATATATAATTTTATTTTTAAAAATTAGAACTTATGAGATAACGGGTCAGATAACGAAAAAAATCATTACTCTTGTCCATACCTAATAAGCTAACGAAAAAAAAATCTTATCCTTACCTATCTTCTTACCTGTCTTTTCTGATACGATACGGATTGGATAAACGAATAAAAGAGTATCATTGACACCCCTAACTGGAAGATTTAAAAAAAAAAAAATCAACTGGAAAAATGATCTCACAAAGCCTCCGTCAGTCTATCATCGATTGCTATGGAGAGGAGACTTAAATTTGCAATTTAATGAACCCTCTTAATGTAAGGACCAAATTTTGAATTTTGTAACATCTGTGAGTTCAAATGAATATAGAGAAGTGACGCGTGGCTCCTGATTATTGACGGTAAATTTATTAATTCATTTTTTCAATACATCAGAATTCAGAATTGATAGTGATAATTCTGAATGTAATAAAAATGAGTTTACAAATTTGAGAGCCTACTGAGGTCTTTTTTTTTTATGGCTTAACTTTTATCTTAAAAAAATAATAAAAAGTTTAGCTATGGGTTAGAACTTCCAACGCATATTTTGTTCAGATTAATGACAGTTCTTCGTTCTTTCGGACAAAATCGGTATATCACCTCTCCGGTAATCTTAGATATAATAGCTTAGGTTATTTTGGTTGCTACTTAAATTTAAAAAATTAAAATGCTTATTCTATCTTATTTTTTATATTTAGTCTAGTTTGGCATCTTAAGTAATTAATTTAAATTAATTTGTTCTGGAAAAAAGAAAAATTAAGAAATAAATCTCTATTTATGATAGTGTCAAACAGAATGAGTATAAAGTAAATTAATTCAGCTGAAAAAGATGATTTAACTTGACGAAAATGATTTCACTTGTTTCTTCGTAACTCCATCTTATTTATTCTATTTCACATCTTATTTAACAACTCAAATATAAAAAAAGAAACTTGTTCCACTTCTCATCTCACAATCAAATATTGTTCTTACATAGCTGGTTTGGAGAGATTTTTACATAGAAATGAACAAGAATTTTGCCTACAGAAACCTTTATCCATTTGATGTTTGGCAGGTTGACTTTTCCACCTTTTTTGGACTATTTTTCCATTCCAATGCACAGACTAAAAGGACAGTTAAACTATTATTAGACTGATACTATTTCCAAATGTTAATCTCGCGTCATGCTCTCTGTGTCAAAAATCGACAGGATAATATTTAGATCTAGCCGAAAACCAAAATATGAAGAGAAAGAAAAATCGTAATGGAACCGTTGTCCCAAACGTGGTAAATTGGTAATGACTTTTCCTAAAATATGGAGAAGTTAAGGTTTCTCAGAAACATTTATATCTCTCTGAGAAAATAACTTCTCATCTAATAATTTGTAAGGGGTCATGGATTGTGATGGCCTTTTGAACTTTAAGACCAAATATGATTTTACATTTGCCAACTTTGTCTTAATTTCAAGCCTAACTTCCGCAAAGTAAGCCTTGCACGTACGGTTTAACAAGTTAGGCTATAAAATTATCAAAAAGTGGACGACACTTTCAACAAAATTATATTTTGATGTTCTAATAGATTGATATCTTTCTAAACGTGCTTTTGTTTAAGCTTAAAAATAAAAGCAATGTATGGAAATCTAACCAACCAAGATTACAGTTGAATTTGTAGTCAATTTGTATTCTCTTAACTCTGTGAATAATTCAAATTGCGCAATGTAACCATACTAATAGTACGGTTGCACTATGTGCATGTTTCTCAGACCGGTGTAGTTCCAGTAATTTTCAGATGTTAACAACCCCATCTTGATATGGACTGGAAATTGGTGCAATTTCAGTAATTTTTAGAGTTAAATCCCATCTTAACAATTGATTTGTCCGAAAACTGCTGAAACTGTATCATTAGTGTGGTTTCATCAGTCTGTCATTGGTGAAAGTGCACTATTTGTACAGTTTAAGAAGGAAACAAAACAATCAATTCTTTTCCTAAGATTTAATTTTTTAATTTCTAAAAAAAAAAAAATCCGAATTTTGCCATATCTAATTAGAATCATGGGCTTAAAATCTTGTATGGACCGGAAAGATCCATGATGATCCAATGGTCTGGGAAGTGTAGTTTGAAAGTCAGCATTTCTTTCTCTTTTCATTAAAGTCACATTGAATTAGGTCCACTTTTTTTTTCTCCTGGACAAAAAAAGTTGGTGTACCGAAATTTTTATTAATACCTCTAAAAAAAAATTATCAAATCTGCCCTCACTCAAAAATTATTATTAAAAATATCCTAACCGCCCAGCCACTGAACGGTCTAGATCCATAGCAGACAGCCCAGCCATTGGACGGTCCAGATCCATAGCAGACCACCCCGAGGGGGGCAGTCCACTAAGTTTTTTTTTTTTTTTTTATAGATAATATGAATATCTAACGCTAAAAATTTCGGATTTTTTTTTTAAATATTAGTTAGATTACTTCTTTTAAGCATATTTATACTAAAATACGCTAAATTACTTTGAATTATGTTAAATTATGTTGAGTTACACTAAATTACTTTAATTACGCTAAATTACGCTAAAATACTGTAAACTATGCTAAATTACATATGAATAGGGACGATATCTTCACTAAAAAGGAGAAAAACGACGACGAAACTTCAAACGGTCATAAAACGGCGCTCGAGTGTCCGATTTCAGCAAATGACCACTTTTCGGAAAACTTGCGAAAATACGCATGTGTCCGTGTTGGCTTTGAAATTCAAAATTGCCAAAAAACTAAGGGAAGAGCCTCAAAACTTGAGTTGAAGTTTCAGATTAAGATTTTCATTTATATTATTCAATTTAAGTAACTCAGTAAATTAGTTACATAATGAACTTGTAGAATACCAATTTTTACTATTTTTGAAATTTTTTACTATTTTTTATGATTCATGAAAGATGGCACAGAATCGGTCTACTTTAGCGTAATTTTGCGTAGTTTAGCGTAATTTACCGTATTTTAGCATAATTAGCGAAGTTATTGTTATTTAGCGTAATTTAAAGTAATTTAGTGTAATTTAACGTAATTTAACATAATTTCAAGTAATTTAGCGTATTTTAATATAAATAAAAATATAAATATGCTTAAAAGAAGTAATCTAACTAATATTTAAAACAAAATTCGAATTTTTAGCATTATAATTCAGCATCTTGATATTCATATTGTCTCTAAAAAAAAATAAAAAAAAAAATAGTGGACCGCCCCCCCTCTAGGCGGTCTGCTATGGATCTGGACCGCCCCCCCAAAAAAAAAAAAAATTAGTGGACCGCCCCCTCTCTGGGCGGTCAGCTATGGGTAGTAGGACCGCCCACCTTCTGGGCAGTCCGCTATGGATTTGGACCGCCCAAAGGGCGGGTGGTTAGAGCATTTTTAAAAATAATTTTGAGGTGAAAGCAGATTTGATAATTTCTTTTTTCTTTGGGGTATTAATAAAAATATCGGGTAAAAGAATAAGAGATATAAAGAGGTCATCAAATCCTTGAGCCTTTTTTATCTTCTCTCGTCTCCTAAGAGTTGTCTTTTTTCCTCTTTTCTTTGTGCGATCAAGTCACACAAAAGAACCCTCTCGGCCTCTCCCTTTGTTTTCATTTTTCCCTTTTTCTTTTTTTTTTATCTTTTCTATTCTCTTCTATTCATACACGAGGCTCCCACCTTCGTGAACCCCAACACTTGTAATCAATTAAGATTAATATAAAATGAGAACATGACCCTTATTGTTTCTAAAAAAATTATGTACACCAAACAAATGGTGAGCTTAAAAATACTCTAATTCTACTCTATAAACCAATAAATTTAGAAATTAATAATATAGTAATTAATATATTTTTATTTTCTAAATTTGAAATTAGTAACATAGTAATATAAATCTGTTTTTATCATGACTTGACACTAAATTTGAATACTTATATATTTTTGTAGTAAATGTTTTACTTGTGAAGTAGATCGGTTTCAACAGATTGAATTTGTTGTTCAAAGGTAATTCGATAAATTTTGAATGAAACTCATCAAAAGCTTAGTGAATTTAAGAACATCTAATTCTGCTCATTTACTTATTTATAATTTCGTAATTATTTTAGCTTTTATTTACTTATTCCAACATTTATTAATTTGAAATGTATGCAACATTTATTAATTGGATGAGTGGACCGCATCTTTAAAGTGGGTGAAGGTCGAAAATAAACTTTCAAGCCCAAATAGAACGCTTAAATTTTATAACCAATTAAAGGCCTAAAGACGAGCAATGGGAAGAGGGCTTTGTGAATCTACTACACTTAACGAATGGGCCGCACCTTTTCCTGTTAATTTAGTGTAAATTATATACAATTTTATAGCTAAGAAATCATCGTATGGTTAAGAACCTCAAATTTTATAGTTATTCCTTGTGGCAATGACTCCAAGTAACAATATATATAAGCTCATATTTTGTATAGGAGTATAATTTGGTTTGAAAAAAGGGGACATGAAAACATTTAGATAGTATAGTAAATAAATATAATCTTCGAATGTGCTTAGGAATGGTTACAGATGCGAAAAGAAATATAGATAAATTTGGCTGCTACATCCATAAATTTTCTGATATCCAAAACTTTTTTCTTTTGTTAAAATCTCACTTCATAGCTGTGTGTTCTTGCTCATGTACATACAAATCTAGTCTGGACCGTTATCATCCAGAAACAATAATTTTGTATCTATTTAAAAAATTAAAAAAACAAATATATAATTTGGTATCCAAGTACATCTTAATATAGTAATCATATTGATCGGTTCGAATTGATTGTTTAGATCTTAAAAAAAAAAATATAAGACATAATAAAACATGAATAATATAAGGCATATAAACCCTCCTTTAAAAAAATATAAAAAATATAGGTGTAAGGATTTCTTTTTTGACGAAAATTTGAACGTCAACAGTAGGTTTAAGAACTATGTGGACGACTGTTTAACAAGATAGAATCTCTGACTTGTCTTCTCTCCGTTTTGAAAAACACACCAACATTTTTAGTCAAAAATAATTTTAAGATTATGCTTTTGCTTAAAATAAGATGGCTTGTACTGGCAAACTACAATACAAATTATGAATTTTTTTATTTCATTTATTAATATTTGTCGGTAGTGTATGTTTTTTAATAACATATAATAAAGGGAGTTATCATAGTATCGTTATTTTTTTATATTCGAAAACACAATTAAAATTAAAAATAGCGTTGGACAGTCGCACTGTACTAATCCAGTTTTTATTATTATTTCATATTGCGCAAAATTAACATTGGAGTATGTTTTATTTGTTATTTCCAACACTATTTCGAATAATGTAAAATTAACCCTCTTTTTACGTTATTCTGATTAATTTTTTTTACACTATTAAATCTAAAATATAATTCGTTCGACATTATTCGTACGTGATATTTTGTCGAGCCAAAGTTCCAAAGACACCATTTAAAATTACTCTTAAGTCAACTGTAATCATAAATCATATTTCCTAGAAACAGTTAAAAATTGAGGTCCATGTTAAATAGTAAATACCGGACCAACTTGCCTGGAGACGGCAATAAATGCTATTCCCGTTTATGAACCGGGGGTTGCATAACCTTGGTCTTTGTGCACCGTATTTACGCGAGTTTCACGAGGTACTAAGCTGAAACGAATGCGATGCTCGTGCCTGCTGGCCTCTTCTTCAGTGCATGTGACCGTTGCTGTACTCTTTCTCTCTCACTCTCTCTCCCTAAAACCCTCGAAAGAAAGATTCTCTCGCACTCTTGTGAAATCCGATTATCCGACCTATATTCCCTAAATTACACTGGTCCCCTGTAAGTGCTACTCAGTATTTCCTCTTTCTTTGCATCACTAACTTAGTATATTTCTAAATTTGAGAAATCTCGAACTTTTAGTGCCATGTCTTAGATCCCTAATTTTAATGGAAATGTAATTTTTGAGCCTTGTTTTTATTTCTGTTGTGCCACAATGGTTGATCGGTTGCTTGATTTCTTTTGCTGAACGTGCTCTTACATCACAAAATTTCTAATTTTTCCGCTAGAGCTGGCTTACGTCTTTCTTTACTTTTCTTTGATCTGTTTATCTCTTAGCCAGCATTTGTCTACCTTTTGCCATTATCTCGAAACCAAGGATTAGAAACCTGAGAGGTATCCTACGGTATCCGTACTGACTGCTACAGTACTAGTCACAGGACGTGCTAATTAAACGACTTCAATTTACGATAATTGATGCAACGGAATCTTATTTTAATTAATTTTGCTCACCTACTAACACATTTTCTAACATTTTGGAAAGTTGAATTTGATAAAAGAAAACAAGAATCGAAAAGGCACTAAGAAAAGAAAATAAAAATTTATGTCAAGACATTAATATAATTCGAATCAATTAGGATTGAATAGGTTCCAAGATGTCGTTCAAGATGAAAGGAGAGAAGCTGGAGCGGATTGAGAGCGCCACAGAAAACATTATAAATGCAATAGTAGACAAACTTTCTGACAAGGTCCCCAGACAAAAATCCTTCAAATTATTTGAAGAAAAGAACTCGACCTCAAATTCAGTCTCTGCACAGATGAACAAACTCTTTGAACACCAGAAGACAATTCATCAAATCCTCGGTGGAGGCAAATGTATTTCATCTTTCTTTCCTTCTCACCTTTTTGTCATATTCTAGGAGAGCATAGAGTACTCAGGTTATATACCAGTAAACTGGGTTTAGTTGAGTTATACTGTTGTTGTGTTGCATGTTTGGGTGGTCATAAATGAATATCATGATTGATTTGTTTGACTTTCAATTGAAATTGATTTGCATAATCACAGTCTATTTGACCTCAATTGGCCTTTTGATTAAGCCAGCACTGAGTTAACAGTATAAAGTGCTTTCTCATCTTTTAACCATCTTATAATTACATAACCATTTTTCTATCAGTTCAATTGTACAAAATAAGCCAAATTCCTTGCTTTCATTAAAATTTACGATTTGCCATGCAGCTGCTGATGTGCTATTATGGAGGAATAAGAGAATTTCCTCCAGCGTTCTTGCTGGTGCCACTGCCGGGTGGGCACTTCTCGAGTGGCTTAACTACCATTTTCTCACTCTTCTCTGCCTCTCTCTTGTTTCTGGTATGCTTCTCCAGTTTGTATGGTCAAATGCTGCTACGACATTCAAAAGGTACATTTTTTTCTATTTGTACTATACCTATTTGCATTTCACAAACATTACCCAATAACTTTCGAAATA
>JAJGRW010000763.1:601280-629350 GCA_025461045.1 Carex parvula
TTGTGTACTTTTGCATTAGTTAATTGTATTGTATTGGTTGGTGTATAGGGGTTATGATTTATTCTATTTATTGGGATTCTTTCGGTATAGGGCTGTTCGTTTACCGTGAGATGCTACTTTCTTCTTGGGATTCAAAAGAAAAAAAAATTAATATAACAGTCCTGGAAAGCTTAAACGAATTTTTTGTACCCGCACCAGTGGTCGAAATTCAATTGCAAATCGGATGGCATATTTTGTTTTGACTGTCATGGTTAAATTAAAAGGACATGCCTTAGATGCACAGGATCTATCTAAGATAGTATATTAAAATGGACGATTTGGATCTCACTTGGGAAGTGTGATACTTCACTGGATCCGAGATCCTCTTAACCCATCCCCCTACTAATCTCATTAGAGTTGTCTGCTGGAATTTTCTAGCGAAGGCAGCATATAAGCTTAAATATGACATATCCTCTGTTCTTTTGTAGTGAAGCAATAGGAAAATATTTTACATCAAATAACAAGTTACGTGAGCTTGAATAAGTTCTCTCTGAGTACTTGCCGAATAAAACTTAATAATATAACAAAACCTTTATGTTTTTGCTCACTACATGTCTATATCACTATATAGAGGTATTAGGATTTAGGATAATGACCTATAAACTTCGATCCTCGTATCATCTTTTTTTTTTGTTACTTTAAGATATACTTGTTATAATGCTATGAAGTCGACTGTCGTCATGGTTGTGAAATTATTTATAGCACCGTAGGCTCAATTGCTTGATTTATTTTCGAGTATAACTCCTAAATTTATTTCTCTACAAGGTTTATTATGGGAGACATTTAAAGCCGTAAGCTAGCACGTGTTCTATTCTTGTCCTTTGTTTGAGGCCGAGTATATTTTTTCAAAACTACAACAAATTTATGTTCTGTAAAGGACCCAATTTCAGTGATGCTCATACAATCAATTTTAAAAAAAAATACTGAAATAGTTGAGTTTGTATGAATTTTCATTTTTATAATTTATAAAGACATTCCTTTTAGATAATCATCTACAAAATCTCAAGGCAAGAATCAGTTGAGTTGGGAAGTCTATACCAAACATAGGATGATCCAGGAAATTCTATCAATGCACGGCATCAAAAATTTTAAGAGTTTGAAAATTAATTTAACAGCCTAATTCTGGCACTCGTAGTAAAAATTACGATCATTTAAAACACCCATTCTTATCCCTTCCCACAAAAAGAACAAAACCCTGTTCCCTCTCCTGTCATATCTATTTACCTTCCTTTTTTACTTGCCTCCAGAATCAGCTTCAGCAGTCGCATTATCCTCCCCTCCATGTTTTATCTCCTCGTTCTCAGTAATAACCGCGCTGGCTGTCTTGGACTCGCTGAAAGTTCCATTAGGCTTTGAGTCAGGTTCACCGGAGGCCTGGAAGCTTTCCGGTAGACCACTCAATGGAGGTGGTGGTGGTGGGAGGAATACACCAGTGCCAGGTACTAGGGGGTGAGGAGCTGCCTGTGCCAGTGGTGTCACTACTGCTACTGCTACTGGTGCAGGGGTAACCACTTGTGGAGCTGGTACAAAAATCGGCTGTGCTGCCTCAGGCAGGGTTGTTACAAACCCATAGTGCTTATGATTAGTATTGGGATGGGGGAGGTGATGGTTAAAGGGTCGGGCTGATGGGTGAGGGTTCCATGGTAAGGGAGGGGAAGAGCTGGAGGAGGTAGGGTTAGAGGTAATGGAGTGGTTGCGTCTTGGCTGCGACTTGCCAAAGGTTAGAACAACTCGTTCCTTCCTCATAGAAGGGATAGCACGTCTCACCATTTCAGTACCTCTGCTACGTAACACTACAAGATCCCTTTACAAAAATGATATACAAAAGTCAGTTTAGACAGCACTTATTTTAAAATGAAAAAAAAAAACATCAATATTTAGTAGCCTCATGATTTATTGTGGTTGGGACTACTATTATTAGCATTACTGTTAATACTTTCTGTTGTTGTTGTCATTATAATTTGCTAACCTTATTTGTTTTGGAGATACTGCTCGTCTTTTGTTTTAACCCAAAACGTTAAAAAGTACAGGTAAATTAAAGAGGCATTTAAGCCTAAAACTGATCAAACAATGAAGAACTCAAGGCTCAAGTGTCATCAAATGATAGGCCACAAACCAAGTACAAAAAGCTACCAAAGGTTTTACCCGGGATAGTACTTCAAAGTTGTATATTCTGATCTAAAAATAAGGCCCTGTTAGCTCCTAGTTATAAGGCATAATTTATTTTGACCATGGTTTCCTGAATTTTATTGTATGGTCTGCCCTGGTTTAAGGAAGCCTAGAAAGTCTGCAGACAAGTGAAAAAGTATTCATCGGAAGCCAGGTTTACATTGTACATGAGAGACCCACCTCAAACCACATGGCACACATGGACAAAGAAAAAAAGAGAGGTGGGAGGGGGAGAGAGAGAGAGAGAGAGAGAATGGCACAAGTCAAATTGAGACATGAAATGAATGATCAAAGCTTTTACAACATGAATGAGTGAATGGCACAAGTCAAGTTTCAGTTACACTCAGAGGCAACTCAATTATTGTAAAAAAGAAATTTTAACACTGGATTGTTTAGAGGAACATAGAATACTGGAGCAACAGGAGTTTCAACTGAGAATTCGGTTGAGGGCCCGAGCCTATGAGTTGGCAGTACTAATTGAGACACGTTGGAGACAAAGCGCGAGGTGCAAGTCGCTCAAACACGGAGACAGAAACACACGTTTTTTCCATGCTTTTGCGTCAGCTAGATCAAGAAAGAATGCAATTCACTAAGCCATGGTGAAGAAACTACCTCCGATCAGCTGCAAATAGCAAAGGCCTTCTGTGACTCCCTAAAAAACCTGCCGAGGAACTCCGAAACAAACGATACAGTTCGATCCTCAAAAACCTATATAAAAACCAAAGGGACTTAACTCATCTGCAGAGGGAGTTCCAAGTGACTGAAGTTGCAAGTGCGGTTCAGAGCTTGGCAAACAACAAGGCCTCCAGCCCGAACCGTATCCTGAACGAATTCATCAAGATTTTCTGGAACGAGATAAAGGAGGATATAATGGAAACAGTAAGATCGTTTCATAGTAACCGATTAGACCCGCAAGGAATGAATTGTGCAGATATCATAATGGTTCCTAAGAAGGAAGTTCCAATTTCGGTTGATGATTACCGGCCTATTAGCGTGGCGGATGTTGTTCCTAAACTGCTATCCAAATTGCTTGCAAACCGCCTAGCGAGTGAACTACCGGATCTAATATCCCCTTACCAAACGCTTTTGTAAGAGGTCGCCATATTGCTGAATCCTTTATATCAACAAAAGAAAACCTGCAATACATCTCTACTTTAAAAAGACCGGCACTTTTCATGAAGATAGATTTCTTGTTGAGATATTTGTATGTTTACATGTTTTCGGAGTTTGTTAGGGTCCTATTGGTAAATAGGACATTACGGGATAATCTAGGGTGTTATATGTAAAAAGAGAGTTGTAAGGCTTATATAAGCCCGAAACCATTAATCAATAAAGTAATCTTTTGGCTCATTTATCTTTTTGGCATCAGAGCCTAATTAGGGTTAGGGTTAGCTACAGTAAAACCCGTTACTGTGGCATTTCGCTACTGTAGCGCCATCACAGCCGCTGCCACTGCCTGGGTCAGCAAGACCGCCGCCAGGGCCGAGCTCCGTCGCCAGGCCGTCGCCAGAGCAGAGTCGCCTCTGCTAGGGTTTGGCTGCCGCCAGATCCGCCTCTGCTAGGGTTCGGGCCGGCGATCCAGGGGCCTCTCCGCCTAGCCACGACGCCGCCTACCTCCGCCACAGGTCGCCTAGTCCGATCTGACCTCCGCCTGGTCCGCTGCTGGTCCGATCTGCCTCTGGTCCGATCAGAACAGGTCCAAACTGATCCGACCCTACAGTAACAGTCCTCTCTCTCTCTCTCCTACTTAGTCTCTTTCTTCCTTCTCTTTCTTCCTCTTAAGCCAACAGCCCTCTCTCTCTCTTCTACTCAGCTCCTCTCTCTAGGCCGAAAGGTAAAGGGGGGTCGCTTGTTCTGTGATTTAGCCAGCGTGGGGGGCCTATACCCCATGATACCCAAGAAGCGGGTTTGGATCGGATTTTGATCGAGTTTGATCAGGTTTTTTGAGCTCGAATCTTGATGAGATAAAAATCAAGATCGGGCTAAAAGAAGAAGAGAAGAGGTTAGAGATGATGAGGATCTAGATCTTGAGAGTGCAAGATCGGGTCTCGAGGAAGAAGAAAGGGGATTGACTAAAACTGTGTGTGTAGATTGAGTTTGTTCGATGGCTCACTCGGATTCAGGCAAGGAGGAGGCCAGGAATCCCATGGAGGTAGCTTTGGGGAAGCTGAGTGAGGATGAGATCACTATGCTGATGAGGGCATTCAAGGTGGCTGCTAGTGAGAGTGCGCCGAGGCCAGCACCGAGGGTAGAGCTACCACCGATTGATGTGAAACTCGATGGTCCAGCTTCGTATTTGAGCTGGTCGCGTCGGGTAAGGTACACTCTGGTAGGAAGGAAACTGGAGGGGTACTTGACTGGAGCGATCACTGAGCCGGCAAAAGGGACTCCGACATGGGATGAGTGGAGGTCCACTCATATGCTGGTATACATCTGGCTCCTGAGCTCGATGACACCACCGATTGCAGCCAATGTGGATGGCATTGAGGACGTGAGGTTTGTCTGGTAAAAACTGAAGAAGACGTATGATGGAGTAGGGAACAATCTCAGAGTCTACCAGATCAAAGGAGATATCATTGCTTGTGTACAGGGAGAGAGGTATGTACAGGAGTATGCCATAGAGCTGGAGCGCTTATGGCTGGATCATGACCATTGCACGAGGACATTGTGTTGCCCTGACCCTGCGTGCGGGAGGACTGAGGCTGATATGAGGGACAAAACTATGGGGTTTCTTAGGGGTCTGGCTCCAGCTTTCGAGCAGAGGACTGCGATGTTACTAGCACAGCCGAAGATCCCTTCACTCGATGACTGGAACCTAACCTGATCTACCCATTTACAGCCTCTATTTGATACATTTGAAGGAAAATGAAAATTAAGCTCAGAGATGTAAAAAAGGTTGTGAAATACGAAGAAGCATTGCATAAATAACAAGGAAAAAAGGTTAAGTTAGAGAATTAAAAAAAATTCAGAAGTAGAAATGAATAGATTACCCTGGGGCGAGAGACAGCTTCAAAGGACCTCTATGGTCACCTTTATAATCAGACACGATCTGACGCCCAAAAACCATATCACACTCGGTCAAACACAAATTACAAACAGGCCTCCCGTAGCAGCTCGGCCACATATTTGGATGGGCATAGTCACCCTATAGATCAATCATGCACAATTAGCTAACTGCAAAAACAAAATAAAACAAAAATCCAAGAAAAGTATGCAGTGGCTATATACAAAGTTTTATTAGCAGAAGGATTAATTATCTTGTACATAAAAGTCCATCAGTGTAACAGTATGTATATGTGAAGAACAGTACAGCGCACGTTACAGTATGGTATCAATCAATATCTACTGCTTGACATGACCAACCAGTACCTGCATGGTACATCCAGCCAAAACAATGACTTAGAAAAAAAAAAGGCACCTCGTTAAAGAAGTCAATGATGCAATAGTCAGGTTTGAAAGGTATCACTTGGAGATGAACCAGCTGATCCAGCATGTCCTGGACCATTCCTGGAATAGCCTCCACCTTCCTCTCTACAGAAGAAAGGTTTCTATTATTAATAATAATTAGATGATGACGACCGCAGTGTAATAATAATGTTATTAATGATAAGAACAAGCAAGAACAATGACAACAACAACAATAACACAAATTTGTGGCAACATCAACATAACAATGCTTCATGAGCACGGAGGGGTTGACTAAGTTACATGCACTGTTCAAATTAGCTCTATTACAGGTACGGTATTCCATCCATTTAGAACTTCAACCTGTTGGAACAGACTACTAAATTTGACCATAATTAATTCTTATTTTTCATACAGTAACTCGTGCTGAGCTGTACAGAAAGCTTGTATAAAAGATCTAGTAATGTTTTACCATCAATACTTTTTAGTATAACAAGGGGAAAAAAAGTCGCAAAGAAAAAAAAAAGAAAGGATAAATTTTGTTACCTCGAGAAATACCAGGAGTATGTTCTTCATCAAGGCCTTCAATCACAGGGACACCTAACTGAATGATTTCTCTTCCATGACCTTTGTTTGGTCTTTTTGCGAGTATAAATGTCTGACCTGTTAAGAACCAATAAACAAAGGGAAAAATATTGCAAGGCTGCAAAACTAACCACAGCTAATTTGTCCATTACAGCATGTTTAAATGTTATTGACTTCTTTGTGTTTAATTAAGGTTTAAGCAGGAATCAAATTGATTGATTAAACACCATGATCTTGGCAGAAATTGGCATTGTATCACCAATATTGTAACAGTTGAACCTGCTATAGGTATTAGTATTCTATATAGAAATACCTTGAAGCTCACCACAGCGGCCTTTGTCCCTAGTTTCATTTACCCAGGAAAGTATCCTTTTAGCATCAGATATCTCAACTAACTCCTCGTATATCTTTAGCCCATCAACAACATTAACCTACGCATACCAATGTTATGTTATATACAATGCCAGTTGGCATATGACAATGCCATCATTCCATCCATTATAACATTTGGGCATAGTTCTGAATAGCAGCGATATCCATTTTATCAGCTTTTGCGGTTCTAACACCAAAATTTTATGAAATTTAGCCAATATATGCAGCCTGATATTGAATTTGAAGACCATGCAGGCTGATATTATAAAATGTAGTCCACCTTTTATTCATCCAAAAATGCAACATATCCAAAAAGAAAAATGAAAAATTCTAATCAACTGAAGGGGAGCAAGCTTGCTTCACCATCCAGATTAGAAATGATGGTGATAATAATTAAATAAACGATATAAAATTTTCATTGAAATCAGACTAGTGTGACAAATAATTCTTAAGTGCCTTAAGATGTTATTGTTTTCATTTTTCTATAGTACTTGAGAGTTTGCTAGTATTTAGCGAAGTATTCCAGAAATATTTTGCAAGTTGTACATTAGATTAACATTGCTAAATGAAGAAACTTTGAAGGGTGGTACATTTTGTTGGGCAGATGCGGCTGCAGCACAAGAATATAAATCTGTTTGTTATTTGTTTACACTTAGATTTAAAACAAAATGTTATCGTGGTTTATTGACCATTTTGTAACCCCCCCCCCCCCCCCCCCCCCCCCCCCCCCCCGGCCTCCTCCCCACCAACAAAACACTTTCTGCAAAAAAATTACCTGTATAAAACTCCTCCCCCCAAGGCCCCCAACCAGTAAGAACTACGAAACGCTATTAAACATTGTACGAAAATTGCATGTAGCAGCAGCCAATCAACATTGTACGTAAATTACACAATTACGATAAAACATACCATTTTTCCCCATGCCTCTTAAACTTACTCCAAGCAAGTAAAGAATGGACTACTTAGTCATAAAGCTCTATTCATTGTTCTCTCTCTGAACAAGTCTAACCGTGACCCCGCCTTTAAGACTCTTCAACAATAACAAAGGAATGGTTGCTGAACAAAAGGGAAGTAAAAAGAGAGACGGGGGAAAAGGAAATGGAGATTACCACCTTGGTCCCGTCAATTGTCTCATTACAGACAAATTCTTTTGGCATCGTTTTCTTCTCTTTAGTGCTAGATGGAATTCTGCCCCCATTTTCACTGCTACCATCTATATAGTAAAAAAAGATATACCAAAATTGAGCTCACAGATGAAGACAGGCAGAGGAGATAATTGAGACATGGACCTTTCAGTTTGATCTTATCAAGGGTCTGAAACAATTTCGACCACTTTCAGTACCAGTATGTACCGGCTGAGATTTTGGTCAGTAACATTCACATGCACATCCCAATTTAGTATGTATCATTCACACTTGAGAGTTCAACTTGCCTGATCAAATTGGTCATACATAAACAACAGGTGAAGATAGTAAAAGGAGTCACCTCCATGAGATGTGGCATGGTTTTCATCTGTTATAGTGGACATACAGCTCTCAGCTTCAAACGAGGTTTCTCTTTCTCTTTCCTTTGACCCATTGTTTGCCTCTGACAGTGCATCACTAACTAAAATGGTATTCATGGAAAAACAAATGAAAGATTAACCAAATACCAAAATCAGACAACACCAAGAAACATGAACCCAAATGATTGTTTATTGACAAGTAGTTAAATTTCACAGCAAAAGCAAGGATATCGGATTAACCTACACAATAATACATGTAATAAAGCTAACAAACATATCACCTTGGTAGTTAACTAAACAAAATTGCTCAACTTATAAACAACATAACCATGCTAGTGTAGTTCTACTCTGCTCTTTTTTTTTTTTTTATTTACCTCTATTTCCTTGAGCTCTTTAATTAAAATTCATAGGAAGAGGTTAACCTAGGAATGTAACATAGTCATGAAGGTGCTCGTTTCTTCACTGTAACACCTAAAAAACTTTTGCTATGAATAACTAAAATTTTGTCTGGTTTTGTTTTGAAATCAATCATAAAGTTTCAGTTATCTATGCTCATATAAAATGCTCTTCCAAAACAATTTCCTGAAAAATTACAACGAATTTAAAACTTGTCAGCTCTATTAACAAAACAAAATGGTGTGGTGATTATAGCACATATTTGTGATTTTCACAATATATCTCTCTGATTATTGGAAAGTATACTAAAGAGTAGTGATTTCAGGGAACTAGATTCTTTTTGGTAATATATCAATATCACAAAAAGCAAAATATGGGAATTTAGACGGAAGAGTAGTGCTCTCTACAACAAAAAAGGTTTCTGAAAGATAATGAAAGTACTCCAACTCCAACCTTCCTCAGATGATCCACCACAGCCGACACTGACGTTCTCCCGGGTTGTGGCCGAAGTTAATCTGTTGTTGTTAGAATAACGCCTGTTATTAAACCCTGATCCGTTATTATACCCGGATCCATGACCGTTCCCATGCCCGTAGCTCATACCATTCATCCCATGCCTTCTACCGCCACGTGACAGTGCATGCGAGCTCTGTTGTTGATGTGGCACCAGCGGCGCTGGGCCCGTCCCCTGCTGACGACGCCACGTGGAGTGCTGAAGTGCGATCGCCACTTCAGCAACAGGAAAGTACTGTTGGAGGTGGATAAGCGGGACCCAGTGTGACCGGCGTTGCTGTAAGGACGCTGCCACGTGGTCGTACTCCCCGGGCCCCCCAGTCAACCTCAGGTGGGAGAGAAGAAGGTCTATTATGGCATTTGCAGCTGCGAACTCAGCACGGAGCCAGGAGATAAAGAGGTCTCTCTCGTCGGAAATGGATACGGTGGCAGGGGAAGTTACGGAGGGAGGCGGCACCGCTGCCATGGTAGCTGGAGAAGCTGGAACCGCAGCTGACATTGTTACAGTTCGAAGCGAGATGCGGAGCTAGTAGGTGAGGTATAGCATTGTGATTGTGTGAGATGGTAATGTGGTTGAAAAGTCCGGACACAAGGAAAGAGGAAGAGGTGGGAAGTGGGAACGGAGATCTAGGGTTTTGTTCAGTGGAGGGCTGGAGACTGGAGAGAAGGGAACGGGAAAAGGGAGCTTTGCTGTGTGGACATAGTGCAATATTTAATTGTAGGATTAATCCGAAATTTTTAAAATACTATCCATCAAAAACCAATATAGGTATTGCTCAACTAATTATTTAAAAACTAAAATTTAATTATTTTTTAATTTTCATAAATTAAAAAAATATTTCTCTGAGTTTACAATGGAAGATAACATTTAACTCGTTTGACTTGTTTTTTTTTTTACTTCTTCAATATACATAATGCATAATAATCACATGACAATAACAACATGTTTTATTGATTATGTTATTTAAGAATTAGTTAATAAAGTGACTTGATAATATAATTATTATGCCAAAAATAAATTTTATTAGTGTGGACAGAAATTCAAAGCGAAGATTTTATGACTGTAAAATACAAATATATATAACAAAGGACAAAACTATATATAAATAAGAAATATGTCATGCAATTTGATAAATTTGAAAATACAACAACTAGTGAAAGCAGTGAACTTCTTAAATAAGGTGCTTTTTTTTCCATAAAATATGATTACTTTTGTTGAATTTTAAAACATAAAGAACTTTGACAACTGAAAGTCTGACACATTCTCACGAGGAACCGGTTTTATCACCTGGTGGACCTATTTGTTTATGGTACTCTTGGTGTATCGTAATTTTTTTGTATCTCTAGCTCTTGCACCCGGACTGAAGCATATTAAGCTCGAATAAGTATTAAAATGGTGGAGAGTGGAGATCGAGCAGGTGGGACCCGCGCTATTTCTCCTACGGCCTATACTCCATCGTGGTCGAGGTGTAACCAGTCTAACTCTACAAAGATGCGCATCTATAGAGGAAGATTTTAGAAACCGGGAGTGCCTGGGCAGTACTGGAGAGGTGCATGGAGTTCGTGCTCGCGGTCCTTTGAACGATGGAAATTGACGGTGTCCGTTAGTCATTAGTTTGATGT
Organism: Carex parvula; assembly: GCA_025461045.1. Lineage (NCBI taxonomy): Eukaryota > Viridiplantae > Streptophyta > Magnoliopsida > Poales > Cyperaceae > Carex > Carex parvula. The sequence goes on from JAJGRW010000763.1 coordinate 611,887, forward strand.
GGAAAATCCTGGGCTGCATCGTGACGGTCAAAATTGACTCGTGCTTGAACGTGCGGTGGATTTTGAATCGTTGATTTTTCTTCTGGTTTCCGAGTGAGTAAAAGGTGGGAACGTTATCCTCTACGGAGCTTAAACTGCGGTTCTTTTAATCTGATCCGTTAGTGGTCCGTTAGTTTTAACTTTGCACGAATCTAAAAGCACAATAATACTGCCCCCTCCGTTAACCCGATCACAAAGCGGCTGAGAGTTAATCTGGTCTGTTCATTTGCTCCGCACCTGCGGAGTTTTATAGAACTCCGCAGAGGATAACTACCCGTAAAAGGTGTCGGTTAGTCATTAGTTTGTTGGCACTCGCCAGGGGTTCTAAACCAAGTCACTAGACCCGGTCTTTGGTGTTGAATATGAAATTATGAATTGTCCTGGTGAAAAGTTGTTGAACACGACTAATTCTAGATTCAAATTATCTTTTGATAATGTTGTATTAGGTTGATACAGGGGTGTACAAAAAGCTCACGACTCCAAACTCAGTTCGGAATCAATTCGGATTCAACTCGCTAATAGCTCGAGTTGAAACTGACTCGGTTGATTTATGAGTCGAATCTAAGTTACCTCCAACTCAGTTCGGAATTAACTCGGTTGGACTCACACCAAACCATAATCCATATATTCCTAATTTTTGCGTCTTCAAACCTTATACTTGTTTCTCACAATATTTGGTAATTTGATAAATTATGCACTATTTCTTTTGTTTTGTTAATTTATTAGACTATCTGTTTGGTAATTTTTTAATTATGTACTATTTTGATGTTTTCGTAATTTTTAATTATGTATTGGTCATTGTCTCATTATGTATAGTCTTTAATTGTGTATTATTTTATAAACTATGTAATATTTTTTTGTTAGAATTAAATTAGATTGTCTAACTATGTACTATATTATGAGTCACGAGTCGACTCGCTTCGACTCGAGTTGTTCGCAAGTTGATTCCAAATTGGAGTTTCTGACTCGGAACTGAATTAACAACTCAGACTCAACTCGGCTCATGAGTTCACGAGTTGACTCCAAATTGTCCTCAACTCGGCTCATGCGCAGCCCTAGGTTGATATGAGTCATTTTAAATTTTCTACCATTTAATACTGTAGTATTTGTAAGAATTGAATGGGCAAATTCGCATTTTGAAAATTTTAAAATGATGTATGTGCTAAACCAACTTAAACTGAAGAGCTTTTTAATAGGCTATAACATGACAAAGAATTAAGCAATTGCAATACAATTAAAATATAATTCATATAAAAGTATTATACATAACTCTAATTAATATATCTAATTAAACAACTATAACTGGCATCAAGCCATGTGTCCAAATGAAATTTATTTCTCCACATGCTTCAATTAGTCATAATTCACAGCCAAATATGCAGTGAAAAGATCATGTGACGATTGTTTACCTTGAGAAGTTTTTAATATTTCCTAAATTAATTTAAAAATTAGAAAAATATTTTATATACGTTGTTAGACACATTTGATTTAAATATCGTTTGATACATCATCATAAATTGCTAATTTTTAGATCAATGAAAAATTAAATTCTAGTGATGAACTGAACCAATTGTACAAAATTTGACCACGTATATAAGCATGATATATATGTTTATCATATAAATTGCGTTCGTGATGTAGGATTTCAACACTAAATTTATTTTTAATGGATGTTAATGCTGTAAAAAAAAACTCCTAACAAATACTGCCATTTTCTCTCTTCTAATAAATAAGATAATTTCATAGTTTAAAACAAAAATATTAGACCATCATGCAAATACAAATTATAAAAAAAAAATGTAGATCCTACCACTGTTGTTAGATAAATATTATATAGCAATGTAGTTGGTTATTTTATAATTTTTTCTATTAGGGTCTGTTCGGCTCTGTTACTGTGCGCGTGGGGAAAAAAAATTCAGTTCAACATCGTATTTTTTGTTCCATACGCACAGTAAACGTCAGTTCAAATTGGAGTCCAACCCGTTTCCGTTCCCGTTCCCGTTCCCGCCTGTAGGCCGAACAGGACCTTAAACATGCTAAAATTTCTAATTTCATAACTAAATTTAGAGGAGGGATCTAGTTACCACAATTTTGAGTTACAACAAAATTACCACAACCAATTTCTACTTATTCAAATTCTAAATTGTTGATCCAAACCGTTCAACATGATCTCCACAATAAAATGTGCTTCCAGATCAAATTTTACATTTTTTTGAATTTTTTTATTATTTATTAAGTATTTTACAAAAACTAGTCAAATTTAGACCATTGAATTTTGTACCCTTCTTAATAAATAGCAAAAAAATTCAAAAAAATATAAAATTTGATCTGGAAGCACATTTTATTGTGGAGATCATGTTGAACGGTTTGGATTGATGATTTCGAATTTTGAATAAGTAGAAAATTGTTGTGATAACTTTATTGTAATTCAAAATTGTGGTAACTAGATTCCTCCTCCTAAATTTAAATAGTGTGTACTTCGCTGATCTCATTTCAGCTTTGTTAACGATATAATCGATCTTTTTTTTATATAAAACATGTCCTAATAAGCCGTGAAAATAAAATTTTTGTTGAAAATGGCGATTAAAAAACCTAACCAAATCTCTTGAATGATATCGTTAACGTTAATACTCAATTACTCATGAAACAAGTCCAAACAAAAAGTTCCCGCGTGGCTGCGTACTTCATTTCTCGGTAGCCTGACTACGTCGGTAGTAGCCGCGTTTCCTTTCTCATTACTCATTAGTCATTACGACCTTCTCTTCCTTTTGCAACATTCACAGACATAACCCCGTGAATTATTAAAATCTGTAGATGACATGCAGAATTTTACTATTTACCGTCGGGGTCGTTCGTCATTCTCATAGGCTTCTTGGATGGATTGAGATCTGCTGCGATTCGAATATTGAGCACAGTAACCCTGCAATTTCTGCTTTTTCAAATCCAGCCGTCCAACTTTTTAGTGCACGCATCTCAAAACAGCTGGTTTTTCTGTGCACGTATCTCGAAACAATTCGACAGCTGGATTTGAAAAAACAGAGATTGCAGGGTACTGTTCACAGTACCCGGATCGCAGCAGATTCTCACCCTTCTTGGATCCCAAAATCAGAAGCATTAAAGGTGAAAGTTGACTAAAGTTAAATCAATCGAGCACGTGATTCAACAAAGTGAGTTATATTTCAATAATATATTTTACCACGAACCTAAAATGAGCAATGTCAAATTTATTTTTAAAATCAAGGATGCACACGGCCGAAATTTTTTTTTTATCATCTTAAAAAAAAACAAATAACTTTATTTCTGAAAAAAAATGATATTTGTCGTGTCCGGACCAAATTTGAAACCATATATAAATGCCCTTAATTCTTATTCATTGTCATCCTATAAAATTTGATATCAATTGCAAATTATTCATTAACACCTTACTATATAATTTTATTCTTGCACTAATCGATGAACATGTCGGACCAATATACACACAACAACAAAAATATAATGAATAATATGGAGCCAACAAGAACACAATGTTTAAAAAAAAAAATGTTAGTTGCGCGTTCAATTGGCGGACAGCTAAATTTTGCCAATTGAATTGGCGGACGGGTAAACACTGATTTTTCTAAAAATAGAGTTATTTGATCTTTTTTTGAGACGATAAAAATATTTTTTTTGGCGCAGACTGCAGGCACTTCAGTCGAGAGATAGTAACATATGTTTGACGAGTAATCAAGAACTTGCTAATTTCATGACTTTGAAAAAAGACGAGATTTTGTGATAAGTTTTAGATCTGTTCTTCATTTAAATTTTTTAATTCCGCTAAATTATATCTAGTTAAGCATTTAATTATCTGTGCTCTATTTTTGGTAGCATATGTTTGACGAGCAATCGAGAGCTTGCTGATTTCATGGCTTTGAAAAAAGACGAGATTTTGTGGTAAGTTTTAGATCTGCTCTTCATTTAAATCTTTTAATTCCGTTTAATTATGTCTGGTCAAGTCGTTTAATTATATGTGCCTTGTTTTCGGTAGCATATGTTTGACGAGCAACCGAGAGCTTGCTGATTTCTTGACTTTGAAAAAAGACAAAATTTTGTGCTAAGTTTTAGATCTGCTCTTCATTTAAATTTTTTCATTCTGTTTAATTATGTCTGGTCAAGTCGTTTAGATTTTATTAAGTAAATAAAGTATTACCTCGGTAATACTATGTTGTTAATTTTATATTTTTTCTGAATTTTTTTATATTTCTAATTGCATTGCGCACTTTAATTCAAATATAAACACATACAAATTGTATTCATAAACTACGCATAATTATTTAAAATAAATATATATTAATAGTATATTGATAATAATTAATAAACACATCCACTACGATCCTTAATTTATGTTCACTATAAAATCTACATAATTAACTCGCAATAAAAATATACAGTTACATATTTATAGAGTCGGATCTTATCTTACCCTAAATATACGGTCAACCCGGTCCGAATCTAAACCCGGTTTGATCCTATTCACCGATGTTTCAGACTGAACAAGCCGACCATTGGATCGAAGGACAGGCCGGACGGATCGTGGGCTTTTTAACAAGGTTCGTCGAGAACTCGAGATAGCTGAGCTGAACGCAATCCCTTCTTCTTGCGGATCGCGTTAACAGCATTAAGTTCCGATTACGGTCCAATGGCCCATGACGCTCGTCCATTCTGAGTGGCACTGAAATGAATCAAAAGGGGTAATTATTTTAACAGAACAGTTTTGATTTCACGCAGCGCACTTACTATATACAGAGCTGTTTCGATTCTATAGTTCGCACGCTGCATGAAGTCGAAACTACTCTGTTAAAATAATTTACCCTCAACGCCAAAACTGCTGACATAATTTTCGTCGTTCTTCTGCCGAGTCAGACACTCCCAATGGAGTGCACCGGTACTTCTCCGGCGGCGACGGCGCACCCCCGCCGAATCCTCCCTGGATTCCTCTCTCTCGATCTCTGCAAGGTGAGAAAGCTTGCCGCTGTTTGATTCGGTTCCAATATCTATTTTCCACCTTTCGTTCGAAAAGTTATAGCACTTCCTCTTTGGTTCTGGAGCTCAACTGATTTCAACTGTCAGGAGCTCTACTGTGATCATGTTATCTGCAAATGAAAATTGCTGAACGAACTGAATTCACTTTCTAAGAAGTTACTGTGTTTCCTTTTTCTTTATTCTAGTTTGCAACCGGAGATTTTAAGTTTTCAAAAACTGGAACCTTACTGGCCATTTGTTTGACTAACCTAATTTCAAGGTTCACAAAATAGATATGCCACATTTATATCTTCACATTTTTCTTTATCTCGAGAAATAGGAGTTGGAGTTCATACATAGGAGCTGCGCCACTGCGGGGTACCGTACAGGTGTACTGTCAACCACCCTGGCCCACCTGTCAGCTACAGGGTGCAGCCATCTCCTTGTGCCCTTTGTTAAAATTCGCGAACAGCTCAAGGAGGCTGTTGAGGAAGCTTTTGACTGTCAGTTTGAATTATTTGTTGAGTTTACTGCTCTAATCAGGTGCCTATTTGGTTGACTTTCCATCATTGTTTGATTTGATTGAAATTTGAACAGTTTGACTGTTATCTGATGCGGGTATCAATCTCACATTACTGATTTCTTTTTCTTGTACATATTTTTTATGCTTTGTTTGTTTAGGGTTGCCTGACTATTACACAAACTTTAAGTTGAGAGCAAATTGGTTGTAGTTAGAGGTAATTGCCAAATTGGGGAAATTGGGGATTAATCGAGTGTAAATTACTCAAATGAACCTTAATTGAAGCTGATTTGGTTGCTCTTACCATGTAACAGTATTGATTCCACCAGTATCTTCAACTAGCAGCATTATCAAGTGTGTACTAATTTGGCTCGGAAGTACTTGTCATGTACCCCGTTAGTAGAAAGTGCTCCTTTCATGTAAAGTTTGAACTTGTCAGGATGACTAGGACAATATCATATGGCAGTAACAAATACAATATGTCATTTACTTTGACCCAGTGCAGTTGGTGCAAAGGTGCTTCTATTGGATGGCATAGTGATGACAACAAGCCTTATCTTAAACAAAGAGACTTCACGGTACAAGCATTTATATTTTACTGTAGGATTGTAGATAGTTTGCACGTGTATGATGAAAAGTGGAAAAGTGGAAAAGGGAAGAGGCTTCTATTCCATACAATTCCAATCATGTTCTGCATGTTTGGAATAGTGGAAGTGCCCTTATGTTTCTGTAGTGAGGAAAGTAGGGTTTTCTTTTTTGTTGTTGTGTAGGTATATGTTATTTCCACTTTAGGTATTAAAACTTTTCCTTTTTACACATTGTCATTCAATTTCATATGAATGGTGATTAGACATGTGGAAAAGTCACTCTTCCCCAATTCCACCTCTACCATGGAATAGTGGGATGGAATAGAGAGGGGCTAACTAAATTGCAAAAGAGAAGGTTTTGACTGCATATTTCCATCCCAATTCCACTTTTTCACTTTTTCCTTATTCCATTCAATTCCACTCACATTCGGCTACTATTCCATCACAATTCCGCACTCTTCCTCTATTCCTTCATAATTCCTTTGTGCCAAACAAGCCCTATTGAATTGGGATTCCCCAAAACTTATTCCTTCTTCCTTGTTTTATTGAAATGTATATTTCCAAAGTAGACAAGGCTCACAAGTCCCGCATCAGTGATTTGGCACCCGAGATGTTTGAATCCAATCTCTTGAAAGTCAACCTAGAATCATATCACATGAGATACTAAAAATTGCTATTTATATTCTTCATTTACTTCTTTTTCCTTCCTTTTTAATCTGGGATTGGCTCTTTTTAGTAGGTAGAAAAAAATGAACAACAAAATGACAACAAAATATAAATAACGATGGCAGTGGTTGTTTAATAAAAGTTCTCCTTTCTTCTTTTTTCTTATTGCTGGTGAAAGGCAGTTTGCTATCTGAATGACCAAGGGAAAGATTTCAAAGGAGGTACACTTCGCTTCCAGGATGGCGAACCCTCCTCCATTGCACCAGTTGCTGGTGTAAGTACCAACGTCCTTTTAGTTTTACACTTTAACTTCTTTGAAAGGGACCAAAGAACATATAAAGCCTCGATTCAGAATTTGGAGGAGTCCTATTGGACGAAAATTTAAGTTTCCAAACAAAACTGCATTATTTGTTGGGAACCAGATCACACATAAGTTAAACTTCAAGGCCAAATTTGTGTTCTTAAAATTGTTTAGGGACCATACTGCACAAATTGGTGAAATTTCGCCATCTTCCGTGTTTGGTTACCAAAATGCATGACCTAAAAAGTAGAGGGACCAACTTGATTTGTTTAGTAATAGGGGCCAGAAGTGCATCCCTTTTTTTTTTTTGGTTGTAAGCCCTTAGGCAATTGTATTGAACATCAGAGCAGAGTACAAGTCTATTTCAGCGTAGGCGTCCTTATTTAGCCAATGGTTATTTTTGCGCGCTGTTTGTTAGTATAACTTTTCATGCTCTCTCTCTCTCTCTCTCTCTCATTTTGTAGGATGTTTCAATCTACACTGCTGACTACCGAAATGTTCATTGTGTGGATGAGGTGCCTCTCTCTCTTTTGGGTTCGTTTGTTCTGGTTTATTTTGGTGTATACCTCCTTTCAACTACTTATATTTACAACAAGTATTATGAAATCAGGTCCAGCTAAACTTTTATGTGTTCATTTCTGTTCTCTTTCTACACTTCCTAGCCCTCAATAGACTGACTGAGCCATATCAAAATTTCACCGCACATAGTTGTGCAATCATAAGTTGATCACAAAATTTTGTTTCAGTTAACTTTGAATTAAGCAATTATGTTCCCGTACTTCTATGAAATAAATCTGCTGTTATTCCTTGGGAATAACAGGAACCTGTTATTCTGTTCCCATCCGTTCAAAATTTTCCATGCACGAATCTCAACGAAGACCAATGGTTGGGATGAGAATAACAGCAGATTTATTTCCGTTCCTCTTTTTCTTAGTGTAACCAACTTCACCTCAATTGTCCTCAGTTTTTTGCAATTTTTGCTCAACTTTACCTTGTCCTCAATCGACCCGATGTAGTCCAAATTTGCTCAGCCTGGTCTGGCCAGGGTATTGACTGAAACAGTACTGAAAGCAGAGCCTACTCTTTGGCAGATAACAGAAGGAGAGAGGTTGACACTTACCCTCTGGTTCACTCGCGATAGCGCCTCTGATGAGGACCCAAAGCTTCTTAACTTCCTCTCACAAGCCTTAGAGAGAGAAAGAGAGAGCCCATGTCATCCTCTCCCAGCATCAGATAATATGTACTGGTTCTCTTATGATGGATTGGGCTTTGATCTCCGCTGTGCACGAGCCGTCCAGCTTGGGTATACTTTCTATAATTCTGCTTGTAGTGAGGAGATTCCAGAAGATCCTTTTGAGATACTTTCAAAACCATTGTTTATTGGTAGATTAGATGAAGTTTTTGGGAAGGAATTTGTCAACAGTATGCACGCCTTGCAGGTAGCTCACACATTTTAATATTAGTGGTCAGCCTTTATGATACAGTACATTTGTATATTACCAGTTCCCTATATTTAGCTCCATAAAAAGTTGGAAAGGATGTAGCATGCTTGCTACGATGCCTTATCTATTGGGCTCAGTACTGATATACACCACTAGGTAAGTGGTGGAACCAGGTTCGGTAGGTATGTTTTTCCCTTACTTGTTCACTACACGGAAGGGTTGTTTCTTCCTAGAGATTTGATATCGGATGTAGCAAAATGTATCACCAAATGTCCTAACCATTCTCAAGTACAGTTTCTTGTTTTGGTCTTAATATACCATTTGTGTTCGGTATGTCATATGCGGACAAGTATATGTTTTTGAACTTATATTTACTCGTATCTTTTTCACTTGCTAAGGTCTGTGTGTGTACATTAAAGAGGTTTACTTTGTTGTTGTTATGAGCTTTCTCTATCATTTTACCTTTTGTGTTCTACCAGAACCATTGAATAACTGGGCTGAAAACTCTAAGAGCTATGTTGTAACTTGAAATATTACAGGTGATGCAATTTTACCACTGGAAAGCCTCTGAGATAGTGAAGGTTAGAGGTACCGTAGAACATGCCAAATCATCCAAGCAGAAGTTCATCTCCAGGAATTCAAGTTACACTCGACTGGATTTACCATGCGATGTAGAGCTTGCGGAAAGTATTTTACAGTGCAATTCTCGCGTAGAAATGGAGAACTTATTTAGTTGGGATGATCTTGCCCTTGCTGTGGAAAACTGGGAGAGTTACACCTCTGAATTGTGGAGACAGTTGTTTGCTTTTATGCCAAATTGGCTGTCTTATCAAAGTATTTATTATATTGATCGATCTGAGATCAATAAAAGTGATAGATAGCTTCTGGTCTATCATCACATATTCTACCCATCACATATTCTACCCAAATTGGCTGTCTTTTCCTTTTCCTTTTGTTTATTTTAAACAATCATCAATCATTAAATATCCAACTCCAATCTGATACTTATATATTGTTTGGCCAATAATTTTATAAGCATTAGTTGATGACCAGCATATATCAGATTACACTTTCAATTTGATTTTGAATTTTTTTTTGTAATGACAAGAAATAATGTAATATTTCCAGTGATGGTCAATCTTAGTTGTAATAGTATATTTAGGAAGGTCTTGCATTAACTCCCTTGTCTCTATTCTCACATCTCACTCATATTTATTCTTCCCTAGATTTATTTGAATGGTGGAAAAAAATTTAAACTGTATTCTATACCTCCGCTAAAACATTGAAGTACTGTTAATAGTGGTATTCCTAGGTCGATATCATACCAGATTTCCTCCCTTTTTAATGTGCAGGTTGACATCTAGTTACAATAAATCTATAAAATTTGTACTCTCTCTATTTCCCAGACTAGTTGTCAGTCAAATCGCTCGGTTGAACTTCTCAACTTTGTACAATCACCCTTTGATCCTAAACTGAAGGCAAAGACAAAGAGCTTTGATTGTATCCGATTTATACTGCAAAAACATACTCAGCCAAAGGTTCACCTCCGTATGGATGGACGTTAGTTGCTGGAAAACTTGAAAGCTTAGGTTATCAGAAAATCACCACATACAGTTTATCTTTTGAACACAGTGCCAGATTGTTCATCACTACCGCAATTTACAAATCCAATACACTGCTAAGCTTTTATTGCAAACTCATTCTTTTGTATCTACATAATAGAATCTACATCTAAATGTATCATTCAGAACCTCTTATTCATGCACATTACAAATCCAATTTCTGCCCTTTTCTTTTCTGTCCCCCCAATTTCTCCATCAAATCAACACTCTATAACCTAGAATGAAGGGCGGAGATGATCAGTAGCATTGTCTGTGCTCCATTTATACAAAACATTACCAAAAGCATCGTAAAATACGAAATTTGCCTCAGTTTCAGACACTTCAAGGGACATGAACCCCTGACCATCATAGAAAAATCTAACTGTATCCTCATTCTTTTTAAGCACATTTCGCCACGCCTTTGATCCCCCTCCACTTGTTATGTAATGCAGTTTACTGAGTAGTAAAATAAAACATGATTAAAATCATTGTTGTTTGTTCAATGCCTACATAGGTAGTTTTTTCTGAGAAATAACTTGATGGACAACAAAAAATTGCCGTGTAAATCATAGTTTATTTTATCATTCAATTGTTCAGTGTTGTGATTTTGTAAATTGTGCAGGCATTCTTCTTTGCAGCAACTTGTTTGTGAAAACAGGCTCAAATTTTTTTTTGCATCCATAATAAAAGCAGGAAGTTGCAATTCATTTTAAAATCATATAAATGAATTTAGAAGGTCACCTGTCATTGCTGCTGATATGTTGAAGGCAATGATCATGACCATTGATATAAGCATCGACTTGATTCGCCTGCATACAGAAATCAAAATCTATCAACTTAATTAGACAAAGTTCCAATTGAGATGTAAAAATAGTACTTTTCAGTTCATGGGTATTCTTTTCAGATCAGAATTCTTGGTCAGTTGGAAGTTCTGTTACATTACAATAAAATCCTCATAAGAAAAGCACGACTGCAATCACCTTGTTCTCTGTGGAATAAAGCAAACCGCTAGGTATGAAGAGAAATTCACTAGGACCCCAAATTCCACAAAAACAGAAAAATCTTTTGTTGGAACGAGTAAAATAAGACTAAATCCTGTTTTATTCCAGCACTATTAATTAAAATAATAAAATGAGGGCAACCCTTCCTGTCCTACCAAATCCTGGAGACCAAATACAGCTGAACAGAAAGAATAAAAACAAAAAGAAAAGCAAGAAAAAGAAACACAAAACTAGAGAAAGCACAATAGAAATATATATTACCTTCAGAACAGGGAGGAGAAGCTGGAGCAGTTCAGGAGTGTCCCCATGATCACTAACACTCCTCATGGTGTGATGGCCCACAACAAATTTCCATGTAGCTGTTGATTTTTTAAGAGCCTCATCCAACTCCTACACATTCAAATTTCGTATAAGTTTCTAGACATGGTTCATCTGTTAGAGTGTCAAAATTGTCATTCTTCCCAACCACTGAAAAACTATAAAATAGTTCCTTGCAACAATTTTGGTCATTTCTGGGCATTGTGGCATTTTATGCCCATCCATTATATTTTTGTCCTTTTCTACCAGATTATGCCGATCGGATATCAGATTGATTTCAAAATTTGATTGTTACTTGAGATGATACACAGAAACCATAGCTTAATCAAGTATCCCTTGAATACCAAATATGTTCTACAGATTAGATTAACAGGGTCTTAGTATCGGTATAGCATTTTGCCTATATAATCAAGTGATACCTGAAGAAGATTGGAAAGGTAGGTATCACGAGGAGCAACATCTCTCCAGTCGTAGTGGGAACTTCCTGGGTTTGTCCAGTAATCCAATTGAAATGGGGGTGTGTCCACCATGAAGAAATCCACAATTCCTAACAAAAAAAGGAAAAATAACATAAATAATAGGAAATATAATATAAAATGGTTATAAAGTAACATTACTGGTACATGACATGGAAAAAGTAACAAGTACTTGAATAAAAAGTTTGTTCTATACTGAATTGCTAACGTCTAACCGCTCAGCATTTTTTTTTAAGGTTAGATGGTTTTGAAGGTTATATGTCAACTAGCCATCTAACAATTGTATTAAATAAAAAAGTTATTTACAGAAATTTTCCGCTATCTACATTACAAACAGTTTTTCTGCCATGTTAAATATTGAAAAGCACAGTCATAAAAGCAGCAAATATTACTTAGGAATTAGATAAAGATGTATCTCTTTTCTACTCACTTTGGAATTAAGTAAAGATTATTTTCCTTGTCAACCAATTGACCCTGATCCACTTTGCCCCTTATTTAACTTTATTTTTTTTTTTGTTTTAACTTTTTAAGTCACTTATGAAGGTCATTTCAAAAGAGTCACTTAGGGAGGATTTCCAACGGAGAGATGAAAAGAAATTACATGTTGAAGGATAAATTCATGCTTTGATTGCGAGTGATGTCTTTACTGAACTGAATTACCTGAATTAAGAATAAATGATCTCATGCAAATAAACCGATTGTCCTTCTTCCGCAAAACTGGGTTCAACTGAGCCAATACATCTCCTCTATAGTCATGATTTCCCAAAACTATGCAGAAAGTAAAATAAACACAATTAATCATATCACATTTAAATTAATCTTACAATTGTACTTTGAATTGTAATTCACACTGAACCTCCAACATACATATTAATAAAGCAAACTATACAACACTTACTGAGGTACCATGGAGTTTTAATGCTATCTGCAGTGTAAATGCCAGAGAAAGACTCATAGAATGCGGGGTCGTCAACACCTGTTAGACCATCTTCATAAAAATTGTCTCCAGTAGATATTACATAATCAATATTGAGTTTCTCTCCTACAACTCCCATCTGTACACATATTATAAAATTAGTAACTAAAGATAAACAAATAAAGAGGAGGGATCAAGTTACAACAATTTTGAGTTACAACAAAGTTACAACAAAGATTTTCTACATTTTGAAATTCCAAATCGTCGATCCAAACCGTTCAACATGATCTCCACAATAAAATGTGCTTCCAGATCAAATTTTACATTTTTTTGAATTTTTTTACTATTTATTAAGATGGGTACAAAATTCAATGGTCTGAATTTGACTAGTTTTTGTAAAATACTTAATAAATAGTATAAAAATTAAAAAAAATGTAAAATTTGATCTGGAAGCATATTTTATTGTGGAGATCATGTTGAACGGTTTGGATCGACGATTTAGAATTTCAAAATGTAGAAAATGGTTGTGGTAACTTTGTTGTAACTCAAAATTGTTGTAACTTGATCCCTCCTCTCTCTCTCTATATATATATATATATTTTCTTTTAAATATTTACGTTCATAAAGAAACCTAATAATCAAAATATGCTCCAAGGTATAAATCAGCGTAGGAACATAATAATCAAAAGAGGTGAAGACAATTCAAAACCTGAGTAGCAACTTCGGATTGGTTATATGTTCCCTTTCTCCCAAAATCTCCAATTACGAGAATAGCCAAATTCCCTTCCTTCTTTGGCAGATGCTGGATCTTCGTTAGCTCAGCATTCAACGGCGTAGATTGCAACGCGATTAATACCAAGAGAAATCCAATCAAAGGCACCATTTTCGGCATTTGATGAAGAAAATGAGAAAGGAGGAAAACGAAGGATGTGTTTATGTAATTATGTGTATGTAAATCAGAGCAAGCAAACGAAAGGAGAAAGAAGAGGAAAGAGTTAGCAACCAACAGGAGGAATTCTAAACTTGCTTGCAACAAAAAGAAAGCTTAAAATTCCCCCAGTTGTTTATTTGTAATTGACAGTTATGAAAGAGAATATACCGGGATAACGAGAAAGGAAAGGAAATTCGCGGTTGATTTTGTAAATTCGACAAAATTAACTATGTAATGTCTTCTCCATTTCCTTCGAACTTGAGATCTTAAATTATAAATTAAAAACTTGAATAAGTAAAAATCTGATAGGAATGACTTGATGAATGATGGCTATTTAAGTTGAGAGTTTTGAAAGAAGTTTAAAATCAGTACTTGATTATGTATAACATATACACACACACGAATCCTAACATTTGACGTATTGATCATTAAACAATTTCAAAATGTTACAATATGAATTTAAAATCCGAATGTATCATGGCATAATATTGAAAGATATTTAAAATAAATGTGATACTAATAACTAATATCAAAATATAATATTTTCTATCATTTAAATAATTCACGTATTAAATTTGATAGACTATTTTATTTTTAGATGACACCAAATATTATTATGATCCATTGTAGTAATGGAAAACATATCTATTATTTTAATTTTTTAATCCCAATATTCGTTCAAATTATTGTAAAATTATGTTATGTTCAAATAGAGTAAAAAGGTTTTAAATGACTCATATTAATATCATTAGATAAACGGTTGTAATTCAACTACAAAGTTTACTGTTAAGGACATTAAAACCATATTTTAATAAATAATATTTCAAAGATTTAATCAAAATCAATGAAGAGAAGATGAGCCGAGCTCTACGAGTACTTTCAACTTTTAATAATGATAATAAAATCTAATAAGTTTGTTACTAAAAAGTCAAAATTGAATATATTATTTTTATGCTGTCATCGATTAATTGAAAGCTTGAAATCAATTTTTAATATTTTTCATTAGTTTTTTTTTATCACAGCCCGTAGGCACGTTCTTGAGCAAATTAAAAGAAAAACCAACTAACTGTGCAAGCGTCCATCCCGCACAGCCTCTTATCTAGTTGAGACAATGTAATATTGTATTAATCAAATTTGAACAATTTACTTTACTCAAAAAAAAAATTTGAACAATTTACTAGGTTCAAATGCAGCATCTTTTTATGTCAATCTGTTCTCACCTTTAGAAGGAAATGGAGGAGGGGTCGATCTTTTTAATTGGAGAGGAAAGAGCCAGAAGATATCCGCAATATTTAATAAAAAATACTAAAAGACACGCGTTTTGTTGCTGGTTGACCGGGGCATGCATTCTTTTTTTTTGAAGGAAAGCATGCATTCAATATATTTCCTGCTCTCAGCGAATTCGCATCCTCTGAGATATCTCAAACTTTGAATGTTTTTCTCGAAAATCACAACCGTTCAAATACGTTATGCAGGAATCTCCAAGCACACATAGTACTGCCCCTTCCGCTATCCCCGAATAGGCACCGTACACGTCGGTCAAGCAAAAATTGAGATATCTCACAGGATACGCACTCGCTCTCAGCTCTCAAATTCGTATCATCTGCATTAATTCAAAAAAGACTATTTTGAGTTAATGTATCTGGACCGTCCAATTCGCTTTAAGATTCGTGCGGACTAGTTTCAGTGTTTCACGCCAAGCGTCGTAGTATATGGAATAACTGGATAGACCTGGTCTATAACCCAGTTCATAGGCCTCAGTTGAACAATCTGTCAATTTACATCAGCATAAGCATAAATACATTTCCTCTTATTTGAATTCACAAATAAATTCTAACCATCCAACAAATGATGTAATTTAAGAGGTTCAGTCTTCTTGATGATCATATGAAGCTTAACAAGTAACAACTACATCTCAAGATAATTTCAAATTTTTTTGCAACTTGTGACAGATTTCATCAACTACATAATGTTTCTTAAAATTGTCAACTATTAATTGTTCAACACTTCAAAATGACAAAAAGATGCAACCTGGTTTATAATCCAATGCATGCAGCTGTTAAGTAAGATAGCAATTAGAACGTGTTTATTAAATAGCGAGCGAATATTCCGTGGATATACAGGGAGACAGCTCCAAAGATATATAAAGGATATTCTTTTTGTGGGAATATGCTATTCTTCCGAGTACAAATAGTGTTCCGCAAGTTTTTTATTTGTCTATTTCGAATTCTTTTTGTTAAAAATAATTAAAAGTGTACTTTAAGATCGTCACTATCAGATGGTCCCAATGTTTTTAAATACGATTTTTATGCGTTATGCGGTAAACAAAAACTTATCGTATACTACGGTCACATATGTAGATTTTTTATGCGGAGTTATATATGTAGATTTTAAATTAGAATTTTTATATATATATATATATAGATGGGCTATGGTGCATTGCAATGTATAGCCCCTCTTGTGCATTAGACTATAAATCGTTGGATTTGAAGTTCAAACAACCGATCCAAACCGTTCAATTTGATATCCATATTAAAATGTGCTTGGAGACCAAATTTTACATTTTTTGGAAATTGTTTGCTATTTTTTCAGAATTTTTGAAAATCACTGTTTTTCTATGGTTCAGAAATTTCTGAAAAACAACGATTTGTAAAAATTTTAAAAAATAGTAAAAAAATTTCAAAAAAATATAAAATTTGGTTTCCAAGCACATTTTAATATAGAGAACATGCTGAACCATTTAGATCAACTGTTTGAACTTCAAATCCAACGATTTATGGTCCAATGCACAAGATGGGCTATACATTGCAATGCACCATAGCCCATCTCTCTCTCTCTCTCTCTCTCTCTCTCTCTCTCTCTATATATATATATACAGTGGCTAATATACAAACGTTTGTTCCTGGACTCAGGAACAAACGATTCGGTTCTCCAATTTTCAAAGTCCAAACAGTCGATCCAAACCGTTAGATATTCAATCTATATTAAAAAGTGCTTGGAGGCTAAATTTTACATTTTTTGGAATTTTTTTACTATTTATTAAGATGGTTTGAAAACTGCTGTTTTCATTAAATTTCTGCAGCATTGAAAAACAGCGGTTTTCAAACCAGCTTAATAAATAGTAAAAAAATTCTAAAAAATGTAAAATTTGGTTTCCAAGTACATTTTAATATAGATTGAATATCTAATGATTTGGATCGAATGTTTGGACTTTGAAAATTGGAGAACCGAACCGTTTGTTCCTGAGTCCAGGAACAAACGTTTGTATATTAGCCACTCTCTCTCTCTCTATATATATATATAAACAAGTATGCGGTATCATACAAATAAGTATGTGATAATATGTGGCCGAATATGCAGCCGAAAATGCAAAACTGTATATCTGACCGAATACAAATTTTCTATTCGGATGCAACTAAATACGAATATGTGGCCGCATAGACCGAATTTAATACATTGAATGGTTCTGAGTTCATGTATTTATATGGCTTCCTTAGTTCTGACTTCCGCAAGTTTTTAATTACTTCAACGCATGCTTACGTTAAAGAAATTCGACGTGTGTAATGTTATCAAATATCTGGATATTATTATTATTATTATTTTGAATATCCATGTATCCATGACCATGATAGACAATGGAAGCTGGATTTTTGGAATAGCACTTTTGC